>PVKC010008507.1:0-21175 GCA_004027635.1 Crocidura indochinensis
CTTAATGAACTTTACAAGATTAAAAACATCTAAACTCATCAAAAACTGGGGAGAAAAAAAATGAACATTTTCTCAAAGAAGAAATACAGATAGCCAAAGGCACGTGGAAAAAAAATTGTTACTCATCACTAAACATCATGAAGATGATGTTCAAAATCATAATAATATTTATAAGCAAACATAGCTATTGATTACATTATTATATTTGTTGTCATTATTTCTATTTACCTGCTTTATTACTCTTCAGCCCAGATGAACATGGAGTGAATATTCTTGTGGTGCTCATGTTTCGATACCCATCTACTTCTAGTACTGCACAAATTAAGAAAAACGTTGAAAACATTTTTTATCAAAGTCTGAAGATAAAACAGTTCCCTTTGACTATAAGCAAACCATCATTTACACTTACATGTAAGTCTTTATATCATCGTTGTGAGTCTCTAAAGATTATTTTTTATGAGAATCTAGAGCAATGTATCTCCTAACTTGGCACTAAAATACTCATATCAAAATGAAATACATCTAAAATAATAATATATGATTAAGCCTTTTTGAATATATATAAATTATTTCTGTATGCTATTATGTTAGAAATTTTCAAAAGGAGGAAGGGGTAACCATTATTTTTCCAAGGTAAATTTATACTAATGAAAGATTATGAGTCTAGCAAGCCTTAGGGTCTTAATTAGAACATAGGTCTTTACTGATCTTTTGGGGTCATTATGTAATATCAGAAAAACATATTTTGTGCAGTTTTACCTATATAGAAATAAAAAGAGAAGAATTTTTTTAGCTAATTTCCATTATTTCCTATATATTTTACCTTATTTTCCTTCATTTTCTTCTTAGTTGAGGAGAGCACACTCATTTGATGCTGGCTATGTGCTCAGAATCGCTCCTAGCTTGCAGGGGAGGGGGGACTAATCTCTGTACTATGTCTTTGACCCCACAGATTGTTTTGTTTTAATATCAAATGATTGAATTCAATGAACATGTTCAATAGCCAGAATTCAATTGTGTCTATTTCTTATACTATATGCACAGCTTTCATTAAATAGGAAGTAATAAATCCAAGAAATCTCTGGTATGGTTTGGGGCTCACATCCCTCTTGGATGAAATATTTGTTCTTGAGAAGGTCTTCACATACTTTTTTTTTTATTTTCTTCCTGTCAAATAACAACAACAACAACAACAACAAAAGAAAACCAAATAGATGTGAAACCAATAATGCAATGAAACTGAATTATTGCTCAGCTCTTATTTAGAGACAAGAAAATGAAAGTAAAATTAAAAGGCAAAAGAAGGCATTAAGGAGAGATTTGGTACTAGTGGGGTCCCAGGATTGTTAGTGAAAGAGCGTTTATTTCTCTTTTGCTCATTATTTAAACTACACCTTCTTCTAGTATCAAGATGAAGGACAATTGTCAGTGAGAAAGGACTAAGAAACTGCATTGACTGACTTCTGAAGCAAGGCAGAGAAATTTGTCTGTGAGGATTCTCCAGTGTATGTCGTTCCTTGGAGAAAGGCTTTTTAAACTAGTCACTAGAGAATGCCTAAAAGACGTTGTATGCATATAATATAGCTAAAATCAAATATAATAAAATTTAAATATTGCTTCCTTAAATTATATATATGTATATATATATATATATATATATATCTTTTTTTTAATTTTGGGCCACATCTGGGGATGTTCAGGGGTTACTCCTGGCTCTGCATTTAGAAATCGCAGCTGGCAGGCTCAGGGTACCATATGGGATGCTGGGAATCTAACCGCAGTCCATCCTGGGTCAGCCACGTGCAAGACAAACACCCTACCACTGCGCCATTGCTCTGACCCCAAATTATACTAAATCTCTTAAAGAAAACAATCACAAACATTTGTTTTCACCATTTCCCCCCTCATTTATTTTCTAAATTCATGACAAAAATCAGGAAGCAAATAAAATTATCTTTGTGGTTTAAGGTAGAATTCTGGATAAAATCAGATTTAATAGTTATGTATATACTACTTTATTATAAAAAAGTCTCATTTTCTCATAAATAAGTATGCTTTGAATAAAAGGCATTTCTTGAAGTTGCAATTTGAACATTTTACTAAAAAGAGAAAATATTATTTTATGAACTAATTCATGTCTTATTTCTTCTAGCTATCGATAGCAAAAAGATGAGAAATCTTCTTAATAGCCGTAAGTTCCAAATGACTACCAATTTTGTAGTGAATATAATGAATAAGGTTGAAAAATTTAGAAATGAAATTTGCCAAAATTATTTTATTTTGGTTTTTGTAAGCCACTTATTGTTTTTATAGCTATTTTTATTAAAATAAATACAATGTGAATGAATATCAAATACAATGTGAATGAAGTAGAAAGCCTGTTTCAAATACAGGCAGGGAATGGGGAGAAGGGAGATTTGGGACATTGGTGATGGGAATGTTGCATTGGTGGGTGTTCTTTCTATGACTGAAACCCAACTACAATCATATTTGTAATCAAGGTGTTTAAATAAAGATATTAAAAAAATAAAAAGAAGATGCCTTTAGTTTCAATGTCAAAAAATGTTTTCTGACATAGTTAAAATTACATTGTAGTCTCATTACTACATGGTACTATATTTACAATAATCTGTTTTAATGCTTCCCTAAATATTAATATTTTTCCCTATGTAAGACAGCTGGTTTTCGTTTGTATTTTGAGAGGGGCAAATCTGATGACTTACTGTTCTCTCTGCTTTAAGTGTAAATATGAGAAGTGCTCAGGGGTTCATATGTAGTGCTGGGGATTGAAGCCAGGTTGGGAATGTGCAAGACAAACACTGTGGCCACTGTACTGTTTCTTTGTCCCTTGACAAACATTTTTTGAAGTTACATTAAGATTTTCTTATCAATATTACTGATATTTTGTAATTTTGATATTATTTATTATTTCAACATTTTGTACATTATTGGATCATAGATTTCCTTTCGTAAATTCTATATATACTATTCTATTTGTTTTTAAACTTTTTTTCTTCTGAATTGATGCCTAAGCTGGTTTAAGTTTTATTCGCTTTGCTTTTTTGTTTGTTTCTCTTTGTTTGGGGAGTCACACCCCATGTAACTCAGGGCTACTTCTGGTTCAGGGATTACTCTTGACAGTGCTCACAGAATTAAATGCAGTGTCAGGGATTGAACCCAAATTGATCATATACAAGGCAAGCACCTTAACCTCTGTACTATTTCTCTGGTTCCTGATTTTTATTCTTTTATATAGATTTCTCTTTTATTCTTGGGTACTATAAAGCAATTTTATTCCAAAACTGCTGCCAACAGATATTGTTTCAAGTACATGTTGCAATGAATTTTGACTAAGAAAAAATGAGTGTTTTCAATCTGAACACTATTTTTTATTCTAGAATAATGCTCTCTCATTTTAAATTTCATCACTGAATCTATTTTGATTGATGCTATTTTTTCTTTCCTCGGGTCCCTAAATAATTCATTTTCTTTTCTTTTCTTTTTTTTTTATTTCTGTTTGTTTGTTTGTTTGTTTTTGGGTCACACCCGGTGACGCTCAGAGGTTACTCCTGGCTATGTGCTCAGAAATCTCTCCTAGCTGGGGTGACCATATGGGATGCCTGAGATCCAACCGAGGGCCGTCCTGGGTCAGTTGCATGCAAGTCAAGCACCTTACCTGTGCAATACCACTCCAGCCCTGACTTTTATTTTCTATTGTACCTATCAACCACTATTTCTAGTTCTGGTTAAGAGTATTTCTCTCTCTTTGAATTCTGAATTCCTACAATTCACTTTTCTTGTTACCTGATTTTACTGTCTCTTCTCTGTGAAGTTTATGTTTGCTGTAAGAATCCTATACTTTATTTGCTTGCATTTTTTCTTTTATTTAAACATAATTTTATTTAACATCAAAGTTACTCATGTTTGAGTTTCAACTTTTCAATGTACACTACTCTTCACCCATGAACATTTTCTACTACTAATGTCTTCAGTTTCCCTCCACACTCCCCATGCCTGCCTCTGCCTTACTCTCTGTCTGTCTGTCTGTCTGTCTCACTCTTTTTCTCCCTCTATTCTTCCTTTTTTTTAGACTCTTTGGTTTTCACTTTTGTTAATGAAGGGGTACAGTACCTATTATTTTCCCTTTTTTCAGAACTCAGTTCTTCAATAAATTTTTTTCAATAAATTTTTAAAAAAGAAGTTGTAAAGAAAATATTAGATCCTACTAATATGAAGCCATATTAACTTAGAAATCCTACTTGTTTAATTTTGTGGCCATATTAAACTGAAGCTAATTAATGTGGGGAAATTATTATTAACATGTAATTATGCAATTTTACTATTCTAAATAAAATATTTTTGTAAATGTTAAATATTAAATATTTTAGATATTAAATATTAAAATATATTTTAATACATGAAGCTAATTTTAAGTTATATTGCAAACATATTACTTTAAGCCTTCTGGTTCACTTACGGCCATATCAATTGAGATTTATTTTGGGAGAGGTTGGGGCCACATCAGAGGCATTTAGGAGTTACTCCTGACTCTGTGCTCAGACATCACTCTTGACAGTCTCAGGAGACCATATGGGATGCTGGGGATCAAATCTGGGTCCATCCTAGATTAGACCCATATGCAAGGCAAATGCCTTACTGCTGTGCTATTGCTTCAGCCCCAAATTGAGAATTTTTATAGGGAATTATGTTTATCTGTTGTCGAAAAATATTCACTAGGTGGTAGAACCATAGTACTGTAGGTATGGTGTTTACTTTGCATGTGACTGACCTGGGTTCAAATCCTGGCATCACATATGGTGCCTTGAGACCTGCCAAGAAAAAGAACTCAGTGAAGAAAGAGCCAGAAGTAAGTGTTGAGTACATCTGAGTGTAGACCCCAAATTAAAAATAAAAGCAAAACTAAAACAAATACAAAAGAACAACCAGGGAATTAAAGAGATAGTACAGACATTAAAGCATTTGCTTTGCTGAGGCTGATCCTACTATCTTCAATAGTGAACCCTGAGCACTGCTATTTGTGGCCCAATGCTCTCCTTTATAGAAAAACTAAGATAAGTCTAATGAACAATATTGTAAGGAGTGAGGAGAAAATGAACTTTGGACCACAGGTGACATAATGACAGCCTGGAGAGTTATAAGCACTTCTAGTGAAAGTGAGGTACTATTATGCATTAATTCATAATCTTAAATAATATTGTGACCATATTACAAAAACACTAGTAAAAATAAAACTTTTAATTAAAATAATTTTTAATAATGTTATAATTTTGTAATCAGGGGAGTACGTACTTTGCTTTCAAGATCCCTGAGTTTGATCAGAGCTCACTTGATATCTAAGCACTACCAGGAGAGCCTTCCAACCTCCTATTTGTTAGTAAAAATATAACACTACTAGGTTTGGTCCTCCAAGCCAAGATAAAAATTATATATATATATATATATATATATATATATATATATATACACATATATACACACATATAGATTCTAATTCATAAAAAAACAAAAACTACTCATTATTGTTTAAGACTTTAAATTCAGAGCTTGAAATGACTATAAATTCATGTCAATGGACATTAATTACCTTCATCACTAATGAGCTTTCATTCGATAATAGTAATACAAATTTTAATGTGAATTCTCTTGTTCTATATCTAATTTTGCTTTCAGCTGGAGACATGTAGTAACATTTAGCAGTAACTAGTGACTGTATTATCTAGTAGTTTAAGTTCTATTTCTGAGGCTAGTTTTCTCATCTTATAACTGTGTTGCTGAAAATACATCTAAAACATGTAAATGAGGGTACATACATTGACTGGCATTACAATTAGTAATTTATTTATTTATTCACTTATTTTTGTTTTAGGACCACACACAGTGATGCTCATGGGCTGCTCTTAGCTCTGAACTCATAGCAATTCTCCAAGGACTATATAGGATGCTGGGAATTGAACCTCGTTTGCCAGGTGCAAGGCCAGCATTCTGCTGTACTATTTCACCAGCTCCATTTATTTGTTTGCTTATTTATATATAAACTCTTTATATACAAAGAGAGAAATTACTTTCTGAACTGCATACCTTAAAATTTATATTAATACTAAGGGCTGGAGCAGTGGAACAAGTGGTAAGGCATCCGCCTTGCCCACAGTAGCCTAGGACGACTTTACTACGGTTCAATCCACCGGCGTCCCATATAGTCCCCCAAGTCAGGAGCTATTTCTGAGCTCATAACCAGGAGTAACCCCTGAGCATCACCAGGTGTGGCCCAAACCAGCCCCCAAATTAGCTAATACTGCTTATGAATCTTAATCAGATTTGTATGACCCTTAAATAATAATGTAAGGAACAGAATATTAAAGTAGCTGAAGAATCTGTATCCAACATAAATAACTGGGGTCCCCTATCACTTCTCAAAAAATATACTAAGATATATATATTTTTTGGGGGGGACAGGTTGTGGAATAAGAATGACACCTTCAAATATGCCATTACCAGCATCGTCTTCTACTCAAAGGATTGTCCAAGGAAGTCAAACAGCCATGGAAGGAGAGTGGCCATGGCAAGCCAGTCTTCAGCTCATTGGGGCAGGTCATCAATGTGGAGCCAGTCTCATAAGTAACACTTGGCTGCTTACAGCAGCTCACTGTTTTCGCAGGTAAATTCAACAAGTCTATTGTGATTCTTCGATCCCTGGACATCCTATATGGTCCCCCAAGCCAGGAACGATTTCTAAGCATATAGCCAGTAACCCCTGAGCGTCACTGGGTATGACTGAAAAAAATAAAAAAATAAAATAATCTCAGAGAAATACAGTTTCATGTTTTTAAAAAGTTATAGTTAAACATTACAAAATTATCCTTTTTATTATCTTTTTTAGGAATAAAAATAGTCGTCAATGGATAATTACTTTCGGTACAACTATAACACCACCCGCAGTGAAACGAAATGTGGGGAAAATTATCATTCATGAAAAGTATAATAATAAAACCAATGAGCATGATATTGCATTGGTTCAGATGACTTCCCGAGTTGAGTTTTCCAATGTTGTCCAAAGAGTTTGCCTACCAGATTCATCTATAAAATTGCGACCCAAGACAAGTGTATTTGTTACAGGATTTGGGTCCATTGTAGATGATGGTGAGTGGTCAATCTTATTTGCTTAATACAAATTTGTCTTTAGCTATAACAGCTCTCTTAGGAAATCACTTTTCAGATTTTATAAATGCTGTACTTCAATGTGTATGATTTTGAGGAGAAAAGAGGTCTATGAATTAAATTGCAACATAAGTCAAATCTTTATTGTTCAGGGATTCACAGGAGAAGCTAATGTAAAAGAAAACAGCATGCTATTTTACATGCTATACAAAAAGGATGAAACACAATGGGATCTAAGTTCAGTTTATTGTACATGAATGAGTAATTTTAAGCTCTTATCAAAGGACAGGGGCAAATAAATGAGGGACCCAGAGATTTTGAAGCAGGGAAATGGGCATATGTTGAGGCTGTTTTGATAGAATAGTTCATCTTTGAAAGCCTGTTAATAACAGGTGGTAAACTAACGTGCCCAAAATTAATTTAAAACACCCACACACGGGGCCGGAGAGGTGGTGCTAGAGGTAAGGTGTCTTGCCTTGCAAGTGCGAGCCAAGGAAGGACCATGGTTCTATCCCCAGGCGTCCCATATGGTCCCCCAAGCCAGGGGCAATTTCTGAGAGTTTAGAAAGGAGTAACCCTTGAGCATCAAACGGGTGTGGCCCAAAATAAAAAGAAAAACAAAAAAAAAACACACACACACACATATTGGGAACACACAGGTGTATATAATTCAAAATTGAGCATTTTCCTAATCTTAAAATTCCTTATTTGCTTGTATTACAACCACAATAACATTTTTTTATTTTCGTCTAAATTTTTTCTTGTTTCAATGAGATCTGTGATAATAATCATAAACTTGAAATTGTTTTGTAAATACTTTTAGAACTTCCATTTGGTTAGTACATAATATGTACATATAATGGATTATACATTTTATGTTTGTGACTCTTCAGACTAATGGGATTCAATAGTTATATTGGCTATATTATAATGATGTAATTTAATATACTTTATATATTAATATTTTACATATCTATATGTCTATAAATACACATGTGAGTCTCTAATAATAAGGGTTTAGTACACTGATTTTATCTAAATAAGTAAAATACATTTTTACATAAGTACAACACTTTAGATGATATGAAGAATAGAAAGTATATAAGCAAATAACCCAGCAATCTTATGCCAATAAAGATCATGACTAGAGCTTTGAAAAAGAAAACCCTATGGGTCCTTAAAGGTAGATATGTGTGATTCAGAACTAGCTAATGGTAATAATTAACGCTGTATTTTTCTTCTTAGAAACATACAGTTTATGTCTCTTATGTCTTAGATGCAGTTCTTTTCAAAGAAGCTATTTTTGATTGTATGTTTATTTTTAATAGGGCCAATACAAAATAATCTTCGGCAAGCCAGAGTCGAAACCATAAGCACTGATGTGTGTAACAGAAAGGATGTGTATGATGGTATGATAACTTCAGGAATGTTATGTGCTGGATTCATGGAAGGAAAAGTAGATGCATGTAAAGTGAGTCCAAAACCAGCATCAAAATGTGAAAGCAATGTTTCTCTTTTATATGTATAACTACGTTTTCTTTATTTTACCAGAGATCACATCTATTTCACCAGGGTCTCAATTTATTTTATACTTATAATAAAAATTATTCATTTAGTGTCTTCAAAGCAAGTACTTCAAATTTTAATACATTTTAATTATATTTTATTGTATAAAAAATCAAAGCAATTCTGTTTTAAGTGCAAATTTAAAAATTAAGAATTTTTATTTCTTATTTCTGGTGTACAAAAGTAGTTTTATGTTCTATGGCTATATTTAAATTTTTTAAGCAATGATATATTCTGGAAAATATCTCTTCTAGAGAGCATTTATTCAACTCCACCTAAAAACACCCATAATTTTTAAATGACAATTGACACCTGAAACAAGTTTGCTTTCTATCCTAAATGCTGTATCTGCATTGTTAAAATTAACTCATTTAAATTCGTATTTTTAATTATTAGACTCCTAACACTCAGTGATCATTACTTCTATTCAATTCTCTACTCCTTGAGTCATCCCTTGAAACTTGTCACTAAAAAACTACTATTTCCAAAAACTAATTCTCCAAATCTTTCTATTTCACCACTCCTATTACTTTCCTCCCTGTTTTTTTAACTAGTTTAGCTTCCTTGAATATACTCTTATACTTCAACCAACTAAACCTTAATATATCCCCCACATGGTGACCCTAATATTTCTTTTTAGTTTTAGCTCTTATCAGATTATAAATATAATATATCTAATTAACCTGATTTATTGGCTGCCTTACTCATTAGATTTGAATATAAAAAAATTCATACATATATATGTATTGGGGATCTATTTTATTTCCTCAAGTGTTATTGATACTTAAAACAGTACCTGAAACTAATATTTCTTGACTGCAGTAAAATTTTTATACAGTCATTTATAGTCTGACGCTTTTAATTAACATCTTCCACTTTCTTTGATTTCAACTTTTTTACTACCTATTTATCTTGCTATTTAGTAATTTTCAAAGATGATGTGACAATAGGGAAATTTATTATTTATTCCAATATCAAGCCTAGCTATCTGGCTCTATGCACTGTTTTTTTTCTTCTACCTCCAGTTTAGGTGGCAGCAATTTTTATTAATTAATTAATTTTTTTATTTGCCAAACCCAGCATAATTCATGGTTTACTCCTGACTCTATACTTAGAGAACCCTCCTGGAGGGTTGGGTGTGCTATATGTGGTGGTAGGGATTGAACTTGAATTGGACATATGCACAGAAAGCATTTTACTTACCATATTGTCTCAGAACCTTAAAATATCTCTTTATTAAGCTGATCCCTAATTATCTATCTCTATATATGTGTCTCTCTCTCCCTCTCTCTTTCTTCCCCACAGATTTTTGTGGGGAGTTTACACTAGTATTATTTTTTCATAGTCAACTTTTCTCTTGTAACTATATTTTTATTAGATTTTTCCAGATAAGTAAGAAAAGATAAAAAAGAACTGAACACATATATTTTTCAAACACCTACTTTTGTTTCTTTTCGGGAAAGAATGCCTATACCTATTGTTGCAATTTTATTGAAACACCCACCAACAACTAAAGTTAATATGGTTTTGTCTTATTATTTCATGAAAATCACTTTTTGTGGGCTTTCTAACAAACCACCAATGACTTCCAACAATATTTTTGAGTCTTCCCCCCCCCTTTATTTTTTTGGCTTTTAGGTCACACCGGGCAGCACTCACGGGTTACTCCTGGCTCTACACTCAGAAATCACTCCTAGTAGGTTCGGGGGACCATATGGGATGCTGGGATTCAAACCACAACATTCTGCATGCAAGACAAATGACTTACCTTCATGTCATCTCTCTGGCCCCCCTTTTAACTACTTAATAACATTTTTTTTTTGGTTTTTGGGCCACACACACCCAGTGACACTCAAGGGTTACTCCTGGCTTGGGGGACCATATGGGTAACCGGAGGATCGAGCCACGGTCCGTCCTAGGCTAGCGCAGGCAAGGCAGGAACCTTACCTCCAGTGCCACCGCCCGGCCCCATTAACTACTTAATAACATTTAATATTATTCCCTCTTTCTTGAAATATGTTCTCATCTTGCAGTGACTTTTATTCCTTATTTTTTCTTTCATATTTTGTTTTTGCTTTTATTTTTCATTCTATAATTTTCCCTATAAGATTGAATACCCTGTTTCATTGATGTATTTTTGTATATTATTAATAAATTTATACTTTTATTTTCATCCCCTTTTTTATATAGAACTATGCATTCATTTATTACTTGATAATACACTTGAATGAGGCAAACTTTTTTTATAGTTGTTTTTTGAGCTACATCCAGTGGGTCTTAAGGTTTACTCTTGGCTCTGCACTCAAGAATGACTCCTAGAAGGCTCAAGGGACCTTATAGGTGTCTGGGAATTGAACCCCGATCACCCTTGTGTAAGGCAAGGACTCTACATGCTTTAGTATTGCTCATATCTCTGACCTCTTAATTTTAAATATCACATCTGATTTTACCATCATTTTTCTCCCACTTCCCTTATCTTATTTTGTTTCCTATATCAGTTAATGCTCCTTTTTTTTCACACTCCTAACTAAACCGTTACTCTGGATGACCTTTGTTTTCGCTTATCAGCACTAAATTAACATATCTAATTGAATACCTTATTACATGGATTTATATGCATAAATATATCAGCATTATTCCTCTCTAACTGCTTTCCTCATGTCTCTGCAACCATATTAATCATTTAACTTAATTTTGTAAATTCATTCTTTACTCCTTTAGCATATTAGTTGAATAAATATCAGTTGATTTCTAACTAGATACTAATTTGTTCATGTCAAACTTTCCCTTCATATACTTCAGTGATTTATTCACCTTTTCCTTTTGGGTGCAGAACTTCTTGATTTAACATGGTCCCTTTTGTTTATCTTTGCATTTTCTTGTTTGGTGAGAAGTGATTTCATCCTTGAAGATGCCTTTAGTTTCAATAACATGGAAAGTTTTGCCTATGTTTTCTTCTATGTACCTTATATTTTCAGATCTGATATCAAGGTCTATAATTCACTTTTATTTGACTTTTGGACATTGTATTAAAGAATGTTCTGAGTTCACTTTTTTAAATGTAGTTGACCAGTTTTCTTTGTCTACTTTGTATTAGATTTGTTTCGGGGACACACAGTGATGCTTAGGGGTTACTTCTGGCTCTCCACTAGTAATTTACCTGGTGCTGCTCAGGGGAATATGTGGGATGGTGGGATTGTACCTACTGTACTATCTCTCTCTCCTCTCGGTCTCTCATTTTATTGGTCCTGAAGCAACAGAAGAACTTAGCTTTATAATGTAAATGCCACATTTTTAACCTCTATATCTTTGTGTATTTAATTGTCTTTATGTAAAACAGATTTAAAGATGTTTATAAAATTGAACAAGCAAGCATGAATATCTTGTGTGACTACAAGTGAAAGAAACCAAGGACAAATGCAAAATATAGGTTCAAATTTGCAATTTAAGAAAATGCATATTTCAAACTAAACACTAATCACAAATTTAATACTTCATACTCTAAGCCAAAGCATACAGAATAAAAATGCCTTAATAATTCCATATGAATGAGTGCTAACCTTCCTAAATTGCTATAAACTTTTAGTCCAAAGTTTAGCCCAATTTTTTTCATTTAAAATTATGCTAGTTTAGGGGCTGGAGAGATAGCATGGAGGTAAGGCGTTTGTCTTTCATGCAGAGGGACGGTGGTTCGAATCCGGCATCCTATATGGTCTCCGTGCCTGTCAGGGGTGATTTCTGAGCATAGAGATAGGAGTAACCCCTGAGCACTGCTGGGTGTGGCCCAAAACCCAAAAAATAAAATAAAATAAAATTATGCAAGTTTAGTTTGGGGCTGTAGCAATAGCATAGTGGTAGAGTATCTGCCTTGTACGCAGCTGACCCAACACGGACTTGGGTTTGATCCCTTATTCCCATATAGTCCCCAAAGCCAGGAGCAATTTCTGAGCACATAACCAGGAGTAACCAGTTATATGCCACACAGCAGGTGTGGCCCCAAACAAAAAAAAATATTATGCCAAAGTTTAGAATATTATGTCCAAAATTATTGCATATTCCCCCCAAGTGCTTATAATCTTCCACCATTGTCCTCATGCACATAATCTAATGCATTCAATAGAAACATTACATAATCTACCTTTAGTCTGGTTATATAGGTACTATATAGAAATTTTAAATTTCTATCATTGTTTTCTGCAGAAAAGTGGTATTGGCAGTGGTATTTTGGGTGACTTCAATTAGAGTGAATAATTATGTGGGAGATTTCAACAACCAATGCTCAGGATATCAGGGGACTCTAGTCAATCTTTGTCATCTGGGCTAGAGATCCAGTGTGAAAACCTGAAAACAAGGTGCAGCTTTTGTCCTGTAGAGATGGGATCTCTTCTAGTCACCTGACAATATGTAGTGTTTCTCCAGGATCATGCCAATATTAACTAAGACACTATGTGGTGCCAGATTGAACCAGGGTCAGAAAGAAATAAGGCTAAACTATCTTTCTAGTTCTAAAATGAATAAGTTTTTGTTTGTTTGTTTATTTGGGGGTCACAGCTGACAGTGCTTAGGTGTTTTCCTGACTCTTCTCTCAGAAATTACTCCTGGCAGGCTTAAGGTACCATAAAGAATTCTGGGAATAGAACCCTGCTCATCAGCATGCAAGAGGAACTACCTATCCACTCTACTATTATTCTGGCCCCATGAGTGATTAATTATTAATATATATCTTTTTTTTTATTCCCAGGGTGATTCAGGTGGACCTTTGGTTTATGATAATCGTGACATCTGGTACCTTGTTGGTATAGTAAGCTGGGGAGAATCTTGTGCTCTTCCCAAAAAACCTGGTGTCTACACAAGAGTAACTCAATATAGAGCTTGGATTGCTTCAAAAACTGGCATCTAGTGCAAACTATCTATTAGTTAAATTTGACTATATATATTAATGTGAAACACCTACAGATTGTTAATTTATTTACTTATGTGGATGTGAAGAAATCCTTCAGACTCAGACCTGTGTATGATCATGAGCTGGACTTTGTGTACATGGGAGCAAACTTTTCCTGAGAAATGAAGACACAGAAGATTGTTGTAGCACTGAATCTTCCTTCACTCACAAAGGAAACTGTGATATTTGTTAATATTAATGACTTTGCCTGTGGAAGCCAGAAGAGGCATCATTTTCCACAGCATATTAAGAACTTTCAAGAATATCAAAATATCACTATAATATCTGTGGTTTTTCTAGGAGAAAAATAACCTAGAAGTTTTCTTTGGATATTCTATTCTTCAATATTACAGGATCAAAGATTAGAGATTGTGGCCAGAATGGAGAAGTGAGAATTTGCAGTACAGCATAACATGGAGTTATAAATAATAATGCTGAATTGTTGACAATAGAAATAATCATTTGGAATATGTTTAAGATTAGGACTTGCTTCTAATGTTGTAATACATGATGCACATTTTCTAATTTATTGTTTGATATAATTTTGCCATCTCAGCACATATCTCAATACAATAGACTAAGTGCAGTTACCCTCTAATAAAGAGAGATGATATCTTGGTCCTATTTTTCATTGGGCAGCAGATAATAAAATGAATTAATGGAAATTAGCATAAAGGGTTATTTAAAATATGTAATAACAGGAAAATAGTTTCAATTTCAATACAACATTTTTTAAGAATTTATTTAGGCACTATGGTGACATTCTTGTAGTTGGGTTTCAGTAATACAATGTACACTCCTCTTCACCAGAGCAACTTTCCTGCCACCAGAGTTCCTCACTTCCCTTCTCCCCAACCTCTGCCTGTCTTTGAGACAGGTACACTATTCTCTCTCACTATCATTGTCATGGTAGTTGTTGGTGTGGTTATTTCTCTAACTGTGTTTACAGCTCTTTGTGGAAAGCTTCATATTCATAGTATTCCATTGTGTATATGTACCCAAGTTTCTTTAGAGACTCATCTGTTGGCAAGCACCCGGGTTGTTTCCAGAACAGGCTATTGTAATAGAGCTGAAATAATCATAGATGTGCAGAGGGCATTTTTTGCATTATATTTTTTTATTTCTACGGTTTATACCAGTGGTCCTCAAACTGGCCTGCGGGCCACATATTGTATTTGTTCCTGTTTTGTTTCTTCACATCAAAATAAGATGTATGCAGTGTGCATAGGAATTTGTTCGTAATTTTTGTTTTTACTATAGTCTGGCCCTCCTATGGTCTGAGGGACAGCGAACTGGGTCCCTGTTTAAAAAGTTTGAGGACCTCTGGTTTATACCTAGGAATGGTATTGCAATGTCATATGAGAATTCAATATTTTTTCCAGAAAGGCTGAATTAGATGACATTCCCACCAGCAGTGAATGAGAATTCCTTTCTCCCCACATACCCGCCAACACTGGTAGTTCTTGTTCTTTATGTCATTTGAAAACTGTGAGAGCTTGAATTTCTCCTTTCTTATATTAATGTCTTGATATCTTTTTCTTGCTTAATTGCTATTGAAAGTAATTCCAGTACTATATTGAATAAGAGTGGGGAAAGGGGACAGCATTTTCTTGTATCAGAATTTAGAGAAAAAGTCATTTAGTTTATCTCCATTGAGTATAATATATACCATGGGCTTATGATAAATGTCTTTGACTAGATTGAGAAAAGTTCTTTCCATTTTCATCTTTTTGAGAGTTTTTATCACGAGTGGGTGTTGGACCTTCTCAAATGCTTTCTCTGCATCTATTGATATGATCATATTGTTTTTATTGTTCTTTTGTTGATATGGTGTATTACATTGATTGACTTGTATATGTTTAAGCATTTATATATCTCTGGAATAAAACCAACTCAGTCATGATTTGACCTTCTTGATGAGGTGTTGAATTCTATTTGTTAGGATTTTGTTGAGAATCTTTGCATCTGTGTTCATCAAGGATACTAGTCTGAAGTTATTTTTTGTGACATTTCTGTCTACTTTTGATATCAGGGTGATGTTAGCTTCGTGAAAAACTAGTTGAGAGTGTTTCTGTTTCTTCAGTTTCTGAAAAGAACCTGAAAAGAACCTGAAAAGGATTGATAATATTTTCCTCTTGAGAGGTTTGAAAAAATTAGTGAATCCATCTGGGTCTGGGATTATTTTGGAAGTCTTTTTATTTATTACCATTTTTATTTTCTTAGTAGTGATGGTTGTGTTCAGATATGCAAGATCTTCTTGGTTCAACCTTGGCACAATGTAAGAGATAAAGAATGTATCCATTTTTTCAGGTTATCTTGTTTTGTGGCATAGATTTTCTCAAAATAATCTCTAGTTCCCCTTTGAATTTCTTTTATGTATGTAGTGATATCCCCTTCCCATTTCAAATTTTTGTTTCTTAGTTTTTCTCCTTTACTTTGTGAGTTTTGCAAGTGATTTATCAATCGTGTTTATTTTTTTGAAGATCAACCCTTGCTTTTATTGATCTTTTGGATTTTTTTTTTTTGGTTTTTCAGTTTATTACCTTCTGCTCTAAGCTTTATTATTTGTTCTACCTGCCTATTTTTGGATCATTTTGTTGAACTCTTTCCAATTTTATAAAATGTGACACTGTTATTTATGTAGGCCCCCTTTTCCTTCCTGATGAATACTTGTAAAGCTATAGTTTTTATTAGTACACTCGTGTTTGCTATGTTCCACAAATTCTTATATTTTCTGCCTTTGTCTCATTTGTTTCCAAGAACCTTTTGATTTCCTCTTTGATTTCATCTCTGACCCACTGATTGTTCAGTAGTGACCATTTAATTTCTAGGTGTTAAATTTTTCCTATGTGCCTCTTTGCAATTCGCTTCCAATTTCAGTGCATTATGATCTGAGAAGGTAGTTCATACAGTTTCTATCCTTTTAATTTTATGGAGGTAAGTTTTATGGGCCAGCTTGTGGTTTATCCTAAAGAATGACCCATGTACACTGGATAAGAATTTTTATCCAATGTTCTGTGGTTGTAGGGCCATATATATTAATTATACCATTTTATTCCATTTCTTCCTTAAGAGCTTGTATATTCTTTTTAGGTTTCAGCCTAAATGACCTATCAAGAAGTGACTGGGAAGTGTTGAAGTCTCACACTATTATTGTGTTGCTATTGGTGTCTTCCTTCAAATTTGTTAACCAATGTTATAAATATTTTGCTGGTCACTACTTGGGTGTATATATGCTTAGGAGTGTGATTTCTTTCTGTTTTGCTTGATTATAACAGAATTTCTATCTTTGTCCCTTATAACTTTGGGAGGGGGGGCAGTTACGCCTGGTGGCACTCAGGAGTTACTCCTGGCTCTGCTCTCAGAAATCATTCCTGGCATGGGAGACTATATAGGATTCCAGGTTTGAACCACCTTCCCTCCTGTAGAGACTTCATGCAAGGCAAATGCCCTACCACTATACTCTCTCTCCAGCCCACTTTATAACATTTCTAAGTCTAAGGTCTGTGTCATTTGATATTGATTTGGCCACTTAAGCCTTTAAGGGAGTTATTTGCTTGGGCAATTTCCTCCAACCTTTGATTTTGATTTTGTTCTGACTATTCAGATGTGTTTCTTGTAGGCAGCAAAACATATTTTTGATTAATTTTGATTCATATTTTTGATTAATTTTGTCACTATGTACCTCTTATCTGGTACATTTAGTTCATTGTCTTTGAGAGATATAATTGTCATGGGATTTATTGTTATCTTTCTGCAGGAGTTTGGTGTGTCTGTTGGTTTGTCTTATCTTAAAACAGACCTTTAATTTCATCTTTTAGGTCTGGTTTTAAGTAAACTTTATGAGCTGTAAACTTTATGAGCTGTTATTTATCCGTGAAGCTATATATCCTCTCTTCAAACCTGAATGTGAGTCTGGCTGGGTGAAGTATTTTTAGCGAAGCAATGATTTCATTGAGTTTTGTCACTATATCCCACCACTGCCTTCAGGCTTTGAGGGTTTCTTGTGGCATATCTGCTGTAAATCTTAACAGTGCTCCTTTGAATGAAACTTCCCTGCTTTCAGTATTCTACCTCTATTTGTTGTATTCTTCATTGTGACTAGGATGTCTTAGGTAGCTTTTCTTTGAATCTCTTTAAGCTGGTACTCTTCACACATGCAGGGTTTGATTGCATGCAATCTTTAGTTCTGCAAGTTTGTTTGCAATGATGTCATTGAATATTAATTTTCTTGGAGATTTTCTTCCTTGGTCTTTGGGACTCCAATGATTCTTATGTTGTTTCTGTTGAGTTTATTAAAGACTTCTATTTTTGTTTATTCACATTCTTTGAGGATTTACTATTGTTTGATTGTTTTAAGGCTCTTTTCCCATTTCTTTTGTTCTGTGGTGTTATTAAGCACCTCATTTTTCAGCTCACTGATTTTGTCCTCACCCACTGTTACTCTGCTCCTGAGGCCTTACACTGGGTTTTTCATTTCACCTACCAAGTTATCAAGCCCTTTTATTTCAATTTAAAATATTCTCATTTCTATTTTCAAAACTCCTTGATCATTTTTTTTTTTGTGGTTTGCTCAGTTTATTTCATGGTTTCTTTGAGTTCTCTGAGGCTTCTCTATATTTCTTCTCTAATGTCCTTATATGAGAGATTAAAGAAGTGGTTTGCACTTTTCAGGATATCAGAACTGCTATCTTCAGTTTCTATGAATGGTGGAGGCCCGTGTTGTTTCTCCATTTTTACATTTGTATTTCTGTGTTTTCTACCTATTTTGCTGGGGTTCTTTGAGTAGGAGAAATGTGACATGGGCTTCGTTCTGAGTTACTGAAGAGGAAATAGAGTAACCAAAGTAGTAGTATGAGGAGGAGGTTGGTTGGAACATAGTGCTGTGGGGCCATGGTGGGGCTCAGTGGATGCAAATAAGAGTCTTAAGAAAGAGAATTCACCCCATAACCATCTGGACACCAGCTCACAAGGAAAAATATTCTTTATATTGTTAGTAGATTGGACTATCCAAATATTTATTTAGAAATAACTAAGAAATATTTGGAAGTTAGTGTTTTTTTTTTTTCTTTTGGAATTTTGGGTCACACCCATCAACACTCAGGGGTAACTACTGGTTCTGCATTCAGAAATCGGTCCTGGCAGTTACAGGAGACCATTTGGGATGCTGGAATCAAACAATGGTCTGTTCAGGGTTGGACACATGTAAGGCAAATACCCTACTGCTGTGCTATTGCTCTGGTCTGGAAGTTAGTGCTTTTATAATTTTTCAACTCCCTGTTTTGGCCAATATCTATTAGAATGCCAGTTTGGGAAAAGTGACTTGTGTAAATCACTTAGAATAGTGGTTAATAATATTGAGCACTATGTAAATATTTGATAAAATGGAAAGTTTTTTTTTCATTTTATTTATTTATTTATTTTTGGTTTTTTTTTGGGGGGGGGTGCACACCTGGTGAAGCCCAAGGGTTACTCCTATGTGCTTAGAAATCATTCCTGACTTGGGAGACCTTATGGGACAACAGGGGATTGAACTGCGGTTCATCCTAGGTTAGTGCATGCATGGCAGACGCCCTACCGCTTGCTCCACTGCTCTGGTCCTACTAAATTCATTTTAATAGTAGCTTATTTGTTTTGAGTGAATTATTTTAGAAGTTATTAAACATCCCAAAATCTAGTGGTGAAGAATATTAGTTGTTCAAACTTGAGTATTGACTGCTGCTGTACAGGAGTTGTGTGTTCTTGAACAGATTTTCTAACACCCTCAAACATAAACTTAAACTTATCTTTTCTGTGCTGCCTACCTCATATGTTTGTTATGAAGATGAATATATTAATATATAGTTGTTATAAACAAGCATTTGCACATTGAAAGTTCTAAGTTACTGCCATGTTTTATAGATTCATTGATGTGATGTATTATTCCTTGCTTAATTAAAATTATATAATTTATTTCTTGAATTTTGACAACTTAGAGATGAGTAGTCAGTCATAGGATGCATTATGACTTTTACCTAAATTTTATAATTACAGAGATACAGCTATATTAATTTCTAACATTTGGTAAGAATTCAAATATTTTAAATGTCAGATTTCTCACTTTGAATTATCACAAAAATAAATCAAAGCTCTCTTTAACTTAAATACAGAGTTTTATTAGTTTACATTTATGTCTTTAGGTGAATTTGTGTAAACATAATAAATAATATAAAACTCTAAATAATATTAGTAAGATATTATTTTAAAAGTGTAAAACATGCACTTTTCTCTTAAAAAGAAAATGTCTCCAAATATATGAATTGGTAAATATTAAACTAAGTAATAACCAGAAAAAAAGCAGAGTACAAGTTTAAATTATCATCCCTTTTATATATGCAGAGACTCTCAAAGATTCTTGGGGGAGAATATTTAGCAATTTGCTAATGGGCTGCTTTTCCTATAGAATCTAAATATAAACTTTGGTTGTTTTTTATTTTTTTGTTTGTTTTGGGGGGAACACCCAGTGACACTCTGGGATTACTCCTGGCTATGTGCTTAGAAATCGCTTCTGACAGGCTCGGAGGATCAAATGGAATGCAGGAATTGAACCTGGGTCTGTCCCAGCTGGCCACATGCAAGGCAAATGCCCTACCGCTGTGCTATCACTCTAGCCTCTGGAATCTAAATATAAACATAGGTACAAACAATGCTACATCTTGTATATATCAAAAGTAATTTTCAGCAATGTAAAAATAAATATGTGCGTTGAGTAGCTCTGGATTTCATAAGACTGTGACTTTTTGCATGTTTGAAAACTATGATTGACAATTTAAATTAATTTAATTTACTAATATCTTACTGAAAATTAGAGGATTAATATAAAGACAAAGAATAATCTGAGAAATGAAAAGATAAATTCTCTAAAACAGGATATATGTATCATGTTTTACATTAATATGAAATATGAAGTGCTATTGTAAGAATCATAAAGACATTATACCTCATGCTTTCCAGCTACCACATGTAACATTAAGCTGTCTACCTCATGGCATTAATGTGAGGCTTTCTGGGAGAAAAAATAAAGTTAAAAAATTAAGGAATGTTCAAAACCTACCCATAAATTGCAAAGTATGTTATTTTAAACTCATGTCAGTAAATCTTATGCTGTGACTGCAATAAGATTGTAAAAAAAACTTCTTTTTTTATAGTGTTGGCATATTTATTTATCAATAGTATTATTTGTGAATTTTGCAAATATACTGTGGTTATAAAAAATCTTGACTTTATTTCTTGCATTTTGAGATCTTTGGTAATATCCACTTTGTGTTGTTGTGTGTTGTATATATGTGTGTAAAATTCACTTTTTAAGGGGATTGTTCAGGGCTTACTCCTGATTTGGTTCTATATTCAGGATCGCTACTTTCAGTGCTTAAATCTTCCCAGCATGCCAGGAATTATATATGGATAGGCCATGTACAAGGCATATACCCTACTTGCTATACTGTAATTTTA
>PVKC010008508.1:0-27985 GCA_004027635.1 Crocidura indochinensis
AGAGAGAGAGAGAGAGAGAGAGAGAGAGAGAGAGAGAGAGAGAGAGAGAGAGGCAGGAGAGACAGCATGGAGGTAAGGTGTTTGCCTTGCATGTAGAAGGATGGTGGTTCGAATCCCAGCATCCCATACGGTACCAGGAGCAATTTCTGAGCGTAAGCGTAGAGCCAGGAGGAACCCCTGAGCGCTGCCAGGTGTGACCCAAAAACAAACAAACAAAAAACAAACAAACAAAAAAAAGTGCTTTTGATTTTTTTGCTTTGGGGAAGGAACAGAATGCAAAGCCTTATATATAAGAGAGAGCATGAGTTTCACCACAGAGCTATATCCTTGGCTATAAATGATCAGGGTGCTCATATTTCCCCCTTAAAATGTATTTAATTTATGCAGTGCCACAATCAAATCCAGATCCTCACATATTTAAGACAGGTGATATAATATATTTCTAGCATACATTACAAGTATTTTTGAAAGTATGTATAGTGCCTAAAGTTTGAGCTATAGCTACCGACATTCAAGGCTTACTCCTGGCTCTGTGCTCAGGGATCATTCTTGGTGGTGATGACAGCACCAACTGAGACCCAACACTGCAAGTTAATCCCTGTACTATCTCTGGCCACATTATAATTTTTGAGAATAATCCAGAACAAGAAAAATTTCTTACAAAGTAACTCAATGAAACAAATATGTCAAGTTGTATCAATCTTTCAGATCTATCACATTACATAAAGTATTACAATTTATATATATTTTTTTATTTTATTTTATTTATTTATTTATTTTTGGTTTTTGGGTCACACCCGGCAGTGCTCAGGGGTTACTCCTGGCTCCATGCTCAGAAATTGCTCCTGGCAGGCACGGGGGACCATATGGGGCACAGGGATTCGAACCGATGACCTTTTGCATGAAAGGCAAATGCCTTACCTCCATGCTATCTCCCGGGCCCCTATTTTTTTTTTTTATTTTGGTTTTTGGGCCACACCCAGTGACGCTCAGGGGCTACTCCTGGCTATGTGTTCAGAAATTGCTCCGGACCTGGGGGACCATATGGGACGCCAGGGGTTGAACCAGTCCATCGCAGGTTAGCCACGTGCAAGGTAAAACACCTTACCGCTGCGCCACTGCTCCGGCCACTTTATCAGGAATTTAAATCTTGATATTTATGCAATCATGAACACATTATCCTAATACCACATTTAGCAATTACAATGATATTCAAACTCAGTCACCAAGTTAAAAAAATTAAGTTTCAAGGGATATAATATTCAATTCTGAATATTAAGTTTTTCCAACAACTGAAATGCAAATAAATTCAATACAACTTTATCATTTTAAATCTCAGACAGCTTCTACATTCCTAAAATCTTTTAGTACTTAAAAGTTTCCTTAAAAAGAAACAATTATCAGTTTCAAAATATCCTGAAATAACACAACTAAATACAGCAAAGCAGCATTGCAGGTTTCTATTACAGTTCCAATATTTTTTGTTTTGACTGAAGAGTTAAAACAAAATTAGCTTGCCCAGAATGCCAGTCTAAAATAACTAAGCTGGCTGGTTATGTGGCTCAGCAACAGAGCATTTGCCCTGCTCTGTGAGGCCCTAGGTTTGATTCCTAGTCATTCACCTGAGAATTACCAGGAACGATGCACCTACCCGCCTGCCTAACCATCAGGAGCACCGCAAAACAAATTACTAAGACAACACTGTCTCACTTTCAAAATTCTAATCAATAGAGTTTACCTTACAGCTTTCATTTTAATTTTATTTAATTCCTCTCTCAAAATTGAATATTATTAGGTACTTTACCCACAAATATGTATATATATTTACTTTACACACAAATATGTATATATACAAATATGTATATATATGTGTATGTATATATTTTATATATGTAGGTTTTTGGGCTATGTTCAGGGTGTTCAGGGGTTACTCCTGGCTCTGTACTCAGCCATCATAGCTGGTGGGCTTAAGGTACCATATGGATGTCAGGGACTGAGCCTGGAAATGGCAGCATGCAAGGCAAGCACCCTACCCACTGTGCTATCACTTTGTCCCCCCACACACTAATCTTAGTACACAAGACCATGTACTAAGAAAGCAAATGAATAATAACAGTCAAGGAATTAAAGTAGGCCATCAAGGGCTGGAGAAGTAGTATAACATGTAGCGTGCTCACCTTGCAACCGACCAACCCAGGTTGAATCTCCAGCATCCCATATGGTCCCCAGAGTACTCACTGCCAGGAGTAAATCCTGAGTGTAAAGTCAGGAGTAACCCATGAGCATCACTAGGCAAGAAATTTACACTTGGGATATTCTCTCCTCTTTAAGCTTTACCTTCTCTTGAAGATCTACCTCCTCCCCCCACTGAGTCATCAATGTTGACTTAACTATGTAATGAAGTTATATCTGCTTTACTGATAATTTCATAACTCAGATTTAACTTCCTTCCTAGAAAGCAAAATGTTTACACGAGAATAAATGCAAATGAAGAGTTGAAATTTAAAATTCCAGGTTGTGGGGCTAGAGCAATAGCACAGTGGTAGGGCATTTGTTCTGCAAGTGGCCGACCCGGGATTGAGCCAGGTTTGATCCCTGGCATCTCATATGGTTCCCCGAGCCTGCCAGGAGTGATAGTAAACAAGTAGGACATTTTCCTTTCACACAAGCTAACCTGAGTTTGATCCCAGGTACCACATAAGCTCCCTAAGCCTGTCAGGAGTGATCTCTAAGGGCAGAACCAGGAGTAAGTCCTGAGAACTGCTGTGTATGGCACCAAAACAAAATTAAAATTAAAATAAAAATATCACTTATGAGATGATAAATTATAACTCAACCACAATGATCTATCTGAATATTACATGGGAAAGCCTTATAGCTGTTTTGCCCCTTATCTCTTGGTGCCCTTAAAATAAGGTGAACAAATGAAGCCAACAAACAAGTGGGTGGAACCAAAACAAAATTTCAATTTTATAAATAATGGCTAGAGAGCAGAAATATGTAGGGAGCCTAACAAGACAAAATGTCAACTAAAAGGTAATCTAGGCTTACTACCAATGATAACATTAAAAAAATACCATAAAATGATCAAAATTTTCTTTGGGGGGGGCACACCTGGTGATGCTAAGGGGTTACTCCTGTCTATGCACTCAGAAATTGCTCCTGGCTTGGGGGACCATATGGGACGCTAGGGGATTGAACTGTGGTCTGCCCTAAGTGAGCTGTGTGCCACCACTCCAGCCCCTTGAATCATTTATATGTATATAATTTTACTCAAATCCTGGGCTTATAAAAGCTCTCTAAAATATTATATTTTAAATATCATTTCTAATCTTTACTATAACTTAACTGTACCCTTACTTAGTATAAGAGGATCACTAAGTATAAGAGGATCACTTAATATAAAACATTTCTTTTTTGCAATATGAAGACAAAGCCTTTGAGAACTTCACAAATATAAGGCAGATGCTTTACAACTGAGTTATATTCCTTATACCAAGATCCTAAAGACCACAATATAATTGTTGAGCAGCATGTATATGTTGTAGTTTGTCTATGGAAAAGAAAATATTAGTATCCTAGCAATTATCAGAGTAAGCTTCAATACTGTTCAGGACTCTGGGGATGATAGATAGGAGCTTGGCCCACTTGGGCATTACTGGTGGAAGGGAAGGCCCTATGGCTTATTTCACCCCTTATCTTATATCCTGGTTCCCTTAAAATAGTTTAAGTGAATACAATGAAGAAAATGAGGAAAGGGGAGAGCAGCAAATTACCAGAAGCAGAGATGAAAAGCAGTCCTGATTCAAAATACTGAATCATAATTTTGAAGAAATGACATTTGTTAAAAAAAATTTAATTACCTTATGTAATTTATGGCACACCTCGAAATATCACCCATTTTATGAATTTTCTTAAAAAGCATTTTAAGTCTAAAAATTAGAAACCAAAACTTTTAAAACAGTTTTCACAACAAAATTTATTAGAAGAATAGTGGTTTTGAAAAGTCTAGCATCCAGTGAGAACTACCATACACAACATTACAGCTGGGAATGTTTCTCCAAAATGTCATGGTCAAATAATACAATGGAACCATTAAATCTTACACATGCACGAAAGAACTAGCGCCTTTGACATACAATGCAAAAAAAAGGGGAACCACATGGATTAAAGTTTTAAGTACTTATCACATACATTAAGACACAGCTTATTGTAGTCCAGTCAAAAATCAGAACTGCATTAAAAATTTTAATGTAGTGCAATCAAACCAAAAAACTTAATTTGTGATCATAAGTGCTCTACTACATACATTGATCATAGCAAGAACAAAAAAGTTCAAATCACACAGTACAAAAAAATCTGTAAATAAATATAAACTACAGTACAAGAGAAATATTAAATTATACAATTCCGTCAAACTGTAAACAGTATATTGAAATGAGGTCCATAGAGTAAAGGGGGTTCCTGTTTTGTTGTATGACACTTGAACTTGTAGAAATTTGTAATATGCCATTTTTCATGATCTTCAAAGGCTATGGGTTGTATATATGGAGAATTCTTTTTAGATGTAAGATATCAAATATTAGTGCAGAGGAATAATCTATTTTGTTAACCACAGATAGTACTGTAGAAAACAAAAGGAGTTTTAAAAAGAATAAAGACCCTCAGTAGACAAGTCTTAACAAGATGCAAAGGGCTAAAACACTCAGATTAGAACTTCACATCAAAAGAAACCTGTCACTGAGGACTTCAAGGCTACAAAATATACTGACAAAATTATCTGCTGATATGCAGATCTAGACCTCTGCTAATCCTTTTGGACATCTACATGCTCGTATTATAGTACCAACTTTGGCAGAATCACTACTAATAAACTCAGAGCACTTCTGGCCCAATGGTTCCATCACAGTGGCCAGTGCACAGAATTCTCTATAAAGACATTGCATAAACTAGAATGTAGAGGTCAGACACCCAAGGACCAGTGCTTGAATTTAGTAGTAGTATGGTGAAGAAGCAAGAGCCACATAGAGGAGAAATTGCATCTGCTTCAGTGAACAGAAGCAAGGAATGTCATTTAATTGTGCTGGCTATTAGTGGCATTTAAAAGTTGTTTACCTGTGTGTCAGTGTGTGTATATATAAATAAATATATATATGCTTTACATGTGCTGGCTATATGTTTATGCACATTTTCTTTGTTTTTGAAAATACACCATTAACAGGAACCCCCATATTATCTGTTCAGTAGTAATAACTGAATATATAGAATGCCACTATAAGAGTGTGAGGCACCGTGTGCTGGAGAGTTATATGCAGCTTTAAAATCTGTTTGGCTGAGTTATACCTGGATACCTGAACTGAGTTTTTAAGTTGACATTCATCAAGGATGTGCTACCAGCACGTTGAAATAAAAGCAAAACAGAAAAATACAAGTCACTGTTAGGTTTAAAATTAGCATCAAAGTACCTGAATTGAGTGAGAATAGTGTGTAAACTGTCCCTGAGGGTTTTCAAACAGTGTGTACAAGTTTAATTCCTAAGAACACTAGTTTTACTTAACAGTATGGACTGATAAAATACCAATGTCTGACATTTTAAAGTGGAGGTTATATAAAGGATTTACGCAAACACTCCATTTTCTACATTTCTTCTCGAAGCAGCAAAAATCTGCTGTAAAGTATTGATCCCATCAGAATAAGCAACGTGTGGGAGTCAGATAAAGGTTTCTATCTTCGCCTGGTTCTCTGACAGCACAGCATATCAATACCCAATGACTCTATCTTTCCTAGATCAGAATGAAACTAATTTTGACTAGCAATATAGGATTAGACTTTTAATCAAACACTTTGCTATTACATACTAAAATTTCATAAACTTACTAATGCTGGTTTACTAACCTAGTCAATCATCCCACCCTCATTTTAGAAAGACCCTTCCACAACTTAAAAACATTAAGATCCATTTTCAGTCCTCTGATGTAAAAAGCATGTCAGTGAATTAATATTAAAAATTTACACAGTAAAAAGGCTTCAATTTCAGCCAAAGATTCTAAATACTGCCCATTCCCTGAAGACTTAAGGGAGAGAGAATCCCTACCCATTTTACTAGTGATTTATGTCTCTAAAATGGTCTGACACAATTTTTCATTTTGGGGAATTTTCCCCTTACCTCCACTCAATTCCAAATTCTTAAGCCTGAAATGCTTAATGGAGAAAATGAGGCAAGCACTTGGAATTGCTTGAAAGTACAAAGTATTAGTTTTATTTTTAAGTAAGATTTATATAAGTGTGATCTGACCCCATATTATGTAGCACGTTTTATATTTTTAAATAATCACCATAAAAACTTACAGTACCTAAGACTCTGAAGATAAATTAAGACTTTAGTGTTGTAACAGAAAAAGTGCTGAATAATCCCTTTTCTAGTACTTTAATCATTTCTGACAAGTGCTTTCCTAGTGATGGTAAAGTCGACTATTTACCCTCCCACTATGCAGGGGAAAAAAAGTTATCAGGATGATAGAAAAACTTTTAGGAGTGTAGCACCGGGTATTTATCAAATAACAGATGTTATTTCACTTATTCTGAGGGGGTAAAATACTCTATATTGAAATTCTATTTGGCTATTGAATGTTAAAAATCCCTGCTCTACGGTATCAGCATCCTGTGTTTAACCCCCCACCCCCAGTCCCCTTACACACTATCCACTGAGACTCTAATCTCTAAAGAGATTATTTTAAAATTTATGTTTCAGGACATACCTGAGAAAGGGTGCAATTATGCAGAACAAGGAACCCAAGACTGCACTAATACTGGTTATAGGTTCATAAATTCTTTCCCAAGACAAATCTAAAAAGTCTAAGAGGTATGGATTTTCAAATATGTCTTTACTGCTTTAGATTTTTTTTTGGTATGTGTGTAGGGTCTTTTCCAGTGTTGAAAAGAACATCTTGAGCCTGTTCAATTACAGTCCAAGATGGGGTAAAGAGTTCATTTCCATATTCAAACAATAAAGATTAAATATTATAATATTTGCTACATCCAATAAATCTATGATTAACTAAAAGTGCTTGCTTTTCAGCTTCTGATACAGCTCTAAATGAACTGAAAATCATAAACTTAACCCCATCCCAAATACCTGCAGAATTAACCCATGCTCCATTGTTTGTGAAATCAACATTAGCCTTGATTCCAATTTTCAGGCTCTCCAAAGAGATTTTTGATTATAATACATAGTCCAATGATATCCCATTATACTACTGTGATTTATTTTTAGTACTGTAAGACAGAATCTTTAGACTTTTCTCAAGTTTATATACTTTCCCTTTCTAGTTATCAGTCTTTTTACCACAAATCTTTACAACATGGGCATACAGATTAAGTTACAATATTTTATTACAAGGCTAATGTCTGCTTTTAAAAAAAAGGCAACTGAGAGTTCATCTGGGAGTATGAGACAGAGGTATGTTTCCCTTCAGTCACCATGTTGACAAAGCCTACTCAAGTCTCAAGGGCTGAAATTCACAATAAAACAAATCAAAACACTAAGAGTTTGGAGTTCTGCATTCCTTGCACTACAATTATATCATTTTACTTTCAATATATTTAAAAACAATTTGATTTAAAAAATCTATAGCTCAATAGTTTCTTAAAAGGGATTTTTGACTAAAGCCATTAAGATTTTAATAACACTGACCTGAAGACCTAATTATTTTGGAGAGGTAACAAGAAAAACAATCTTTGATATCTTCATAATGGTCAAAACTTAACCTACTAACCTTCAGTGTCTTCTAAAAAGATTAAGAAGAGCAACTCAATCTTTTACCATAGTCTACTACTAATGACAGCAACCTGAATACACAGAAGGGGAGATTACACATGAAAATCACCTTGGCATTTAAAGAAAGAATGGCAAAAGAAAAAAAAAATATAGAGTGATCTCACAATGATATCTGTAGGAGCAGCTGTTAAATAAAGCGATTCCAAAGTGTGGATCTGCTTTATGCAAAATAATTTCAGGTTCTGACACAGGCTGACTCACTAATTTGTTTTGTATAAATAACTGAATCTAGGCATCACTATTATGGGTCAACAAGATGGAAGAGAATGACAATGGCTTAGAATCAGGCCTTGCACCATGTGCTTACGTGGGGCAGGGGAGACCACGTAGCTTGCTAGGAGCTCCCAGGTTGCTATGCACTACATAATGAAGAAGGCAGGTAGCTATGATACGGGACTTTGAAGGTAGTCAGCTTTCACCAAATTTAGAGTTCTCTCCTGGAAATTGGGGATTATACTTCTCATTGTTATGAGAATATGCTTTCATTTTATTATCTGAACCCATATAACTCATAGTATAGCTCAGGTAAAACACTGGGAAATGGAAATGCCAATTGGTTGAGGTAACGGTTTCTAGAAGATAACCAGAGTCCTAAAAGCACTTCAATATTGTAAAGTAAAAGTACCAAATAAAGCTAATACATACTTCACACTTGTTGAGCTTGCTCACCAGAACTGAACAGTATTTAACTTCACATAAGGACCCCTATTATCACACAAAGCCTTACTCATATTCATGATCTGCTGCAGCAAAGGTTCATCAAGCAACATCTAAAAACTTCAGAACAACTTAATATTAAAAAGTATTATACACAAATATAAATTATTTTTCCTGAAAGAAACCTTGTCCTTCATGGTATTTGGGGAACAGAAAAAAAGTGTATAGCTCATCACATAGTTCAGAATCACTTGTAAGCCTACTGAACAAAGAAATATATTACATTACTGTCAAGTTAAATGACTATGGTCAGAAATGAGAAAGCGAATGATGCCAACTACTTATCTTTCTAAAGAATTATTTCACTTTTGATTTTTAAAGCACTATAGCTTATCTACTCTATACCAATGTTCTTTCACAAAAATGCAAGACCTGATTTTAAATACATTACCTCTGACATTACTTTGAGTCATAAATAGTTTGAGTACTGTCATTATCCACCTATTGGCAAATGTGAGGAGACAAGGCTCTGTGACAAAGACAGCTGTGAACTATACTTTTCAATACCATAAAAACAGTCAATTATTTGGGCCTTGCAAAACTCTTGATTAGCAGAAATTAAGCATGCGAATAGACCAATCCCTATTACATAATTATATGGACATCCCCAAACTAGAGTATCTACATTGAAAGTGCCAATATAGAATAGAGGCAAATCAAGAGAGAAATTAAATATTACAAGATCACTGCGGCACCAAGAACTGACAGCCAGCCATGTGATGAGCCACCTCCAAGAAATACATGGTATAATGGAACTCTGAACACAAAATTTAACATTAAAAGTGCACCTGAATATTACAAACTAACTTTACAAAACCTACAATAAGGTAAAATATATATCTTTTGAAATATTCAGCAGCTTTCTGTTTTTTTTAAGGTTTTTTTTTTTTTTGAGAGGCTCATGAAATTTTAAAGGGACCACTATCTAATTTCAACCATGCTTCACAAAACAATAATGGCTATTTTATATTGCAGTTACCAACGTAATGCAATTAGTGCTTTAAAACAATCTACACTCAAATAAGGAAAAAAAAAAAGAGAGAGACCAACCGACCTTTGGAGGAAAATGCTTATTCAAAAGCTTCTTAAAAAAGAAAATTTACCTGAATATCAAGTCATGACTGATCTCAAGTGTAATGTTAAAAAGCTTCACAGACATGAAATTACAATCTTCAGGTCTCAGGACTTTAATCTGAGAAAGTTTAGAGTTTGGTTTGTTTTTTAAATTCACTTTCTAACCAAAACAAACAATAAGTACTCAAATTTTCACTATTTACAACTCTCAGCCTACAATCTGAAATGACACAATACAAGTTCTCTTATTTAACTGCAGCATTAAAGGGTAGGCACACCATTCTTCTGCTGCTCGATTGTCATCCACTGAAACACACATAGAAAATATTTATGTTAGTAAAATGATCACTCCATGTACACTACAATGACAAAATTTACATAACTCAACTCATACATCACTTTATAGACAACTACATTGGATTAAACCTCTCTGAACAGTAAAACTCTACTAAAAGTTGAACTTTTAGGGCCAGATTTTTAAATGGGCCTTTAATGATGCCTTTCTGAGGGGAGATGGGGAAGCACAAATTAATTGCTCAAAGGACCATTTTGCAAGCAGTCTTAGGTTACCCCAAACAAAATGCAAAAAGATACCGTGGGCTGCAATTAATTGTGTTGGACAAATTATTGAATATGGAACAAAGGAGGCATTTCTTCATAAGTGCAGCCTTTTGCTTTCAGCAAACTTCCTACAACTTCCTTCAACTGCTGATGAAAACCACACATTTCATAAAATATTTTAATTGCAACTTCCAGCTAGGCTAGAAAATATTGCAGAGTCATATACTGCTCTGAACCCAAAGTTTTCTATTGAGACAACTAGAAAGCTACTAAGAAAACAGGCTCAGTCATCCAATGATTAAACTGACAAAATAACCAAACCAAAAGATGAACCCAAGTCCATGCTATCTTAAGAATGAGCAGTGTATGTATTTTAATAACAGCAATGGTGTGCCTAACCTTTGAACACAAAGGTTGTTGAGGGAAAACTATCTTTAACCTACTCAACTGCTCCAAAGCTTCCAAGAAAGAATGTGTACCGTAGGAATATCTGAACCTACTTTTCACACTGTTAGTATCCATCTGAAATTAACTTCTCAAGTGAACAATCCAACTTTGACTTTAAGAATTAGCCTTGTTTTTGGTTAAGCATTTTAGAAGGACCTGGCCACCTTTCTCAGCAGATTAGAATATAACAAGTATATGGTATGGGATTCTGACTCGAACAAATGGTAATTTATACTAGGTCACAATGCAAAATTAATTTCATGGCCTTATTTATCACTTATAATGGCCCCCAAATTGCAGAACATTTAATTATCATAATTTAAAAATCTCATCTCAAAAAAGAGCTTAAATATTCTTCAAGGAGTGCTTGTACAAACATGATCTAAAAGTCCTGAACTGTGTTGTGTGCTAAACAACCATTAAATAGCTAAATGCCAGGAAAAAGTTAAGAAGGGATATTAAAAAGGATGCCAAGAAACAAAGTAACTTCAAAGTAATGAATGAACGAATAAAAATTAAATATGACCCTCCCTCATCATTACTAGTATTTGAATTAGTTATAAAAGAAACTCTCAAACTTGACTTCTTGTTGGATTACTGTTAAAAGTGAAATTTGACCTACATCATATTATGTTTCTCTCACCACATAGATCCTTCATTACCATGGATATTTGGGCAAACTACTGATGCGATAAATTCCAGGTATCATTTCTGAAATAGTACAATTATTCATACACATTGTTTCCCCTTATTTCTCCCATTCCCAATAAACAGATACTGAATATACATTAAACTAGCTGTGATGACAGTTGTTTGCACATGATCTAAGCACATGACCCTATCTGTAAAAGGATTTAAGAATACAAAGTAACTAAGTTTGCTAAAATGAGGCATCCTCTGTTGTTTTATGTAATGTACCCTGACTGCTCCTGAGTAAGAACGGAGCTCGTCCTCCATGAGATAAGGCTATAATCCTCACTTGTTGGTGAGACCAAATTCTACCCTTAGAAAATTCCAAATGAAATTACAGCAAAGGTAGTGTTACAAAGTAATTAACCGGAGCATTTCTGAAGGTAGTGTGTGCACATTTCCACCTCCTTTCCTTCTGGGTGAGCACTGAATAGATTGTTAATTTATTGAGTAAATTTAATAGTTAGAAGAAAACCATTAATGTAAAGTGACCCAAATAAACATTCATCAGTGAATCATCCAATTATCTAAATTCAAAGGTTTGTTGTTCTTAAGAGTTTTTCCTTTAGTTTAATCCTTCAATTAGTTGAATTGTATAAGAAAAAAAAATTGAATTTTATAAGATGGCTTTCCAATTTGTAATGATAAAGCTCCCAGTATGTCGCAGGTGGTTTCTAAAAGGGGGCTTTTTTCTTTTCTCCTTTTAAATAAAGGCAAATATAAACTTTAAAAAGAAAGAAAGAAAAAAGGAAAAGCATGCAGGCTCTACAGGCAAGGAGTCCACTTCCATGTATCTGTTCTCTGTGAGGTAACTCAATTCTCTTTTGTAGAGAAACATGCAAAAGGCCAAACAATATCCCGGGCCATACTGCACAAGAAAAATTTAAAGTATGCGACATTCAGAATGCACCTTTCACATCCCGACATACAAGTCAATGCAAAATCTGCAAAGGACAAGTGTCACAGTGAAAGAAGTTAGGTGCAAGCCATGATAGCTGAACAATGCAGTAGTGCTCACCCAGTTTGTTACAGTAATTGGCACTCTACAATATCCCTACTCGTTTTTTGATTCATTTGCACTTTGTGCTGCCTCTCCCTGGGGATCTAATTCAATCTTTACAGAAACATCTGGCCCCTCCGACCTCATTAATTTCATTTTTTTCTTTGGAGGGTTTTTCAAAGTGCCCAGCCTCTCCTTGACTTTGTACTCCAGTGTACTGTGGGGAATCCCATAAATACTCTGAGCTTTGGAAACACTCATTTTTCCACTCATAACCACTGAGATTGCTTCCTCCAGTATCTCACTGTTGTACTGTCTGTAACGCCCTCTTTTCTTCCGAGGCTGCTTGGAGCCAGGATCTCCTTCTTGATCCGATGTGGGATATGGCTGTCCGGAGGTAGACTGCTCAGCATCTGAGCCCCAAGAATCAGGTCCAGCATCTAACATGCTTTTTCTATTTTGTTTTGGAAGAATAGCCCTTAATTTTTTACTAATTGCGCTCTCCGTTTGTGAACCCATTACCAAAGAGCTATAGCTGTACTGATCACCAGTGCGAGACTCCCAAGAAAGATCCATTCCTCGAACTTGTGGTATCTTTAAATCTACAGGAGATGAATGGCTCGCATCCTTTTTCCCATCTTGTTTCGTTTGAAGTGCCATTTTTTGAAAGGCAGAATTTTCTGCAAGGAAAGGAAGGTCACTGATGTTGCTGAGTGCACCATTTCCTTTGAACTTCATACGGCTGAAGTTGAACTCGTAATGTGGTTTTGCCCAAGAGGCTTCCCTGGATAATATTAAGTGCTGTCCATGATTCTGTAATCCAGATGGCCCAAGGCTGGCAGCTGTGGACAATTGGTTTCTGCTCAGTAGTTCTTCACTAATCTGCAGGGATCGAGCCAATGGAACTTTGAGTGATGTGGAGTGTCCAAAACCTTCCCTGGTTCCATCCTGTAAGCTTCTTGGAGGTACCCCATCACCACTCCGAAGTCCGTCTGGGCGGTACTGGCTGGGTCTCCCAGGTCGCCTAATTGGATGGAAGGAAACTGATGTGAGCAGGACTTGCACAGGTAGGGAGGGATGGGTGAGGGGACCACTCCTTTATTAGAAGGCCTTGCTTGGGTAACATCACTTTGTGTTATTTATTTATTTTTCTCTAAAATTAAAAAAAAAAAAGGGCTCAGCAGTTAGTTTTAAAACTTGCTCACAAAAAAAGAAAAAGGAAAAAAGAAAAAAAACCCAGAAGCTTTTTGGGCAAAGAAAAATTAAACCTGTCAGCTGGTCTCTGGTTGGGTTCACAAATTTTCGGAGAAAAAGTTTCGCGCAACTGTTTGAGAATAGCACCTTAATTATTAATTACAAAGTAATCATCACTCTCCATAGATCTACACAGAATTGTGTTACCAATGTGACGTTACCACTAAACAAGTACAGTAATAAAAGAGTTAAGTCAAATTATTTATTTTTAATCAACATATTCAACAGTCACAACAACCAGCTATAAAAACATTTACATTGGTGGAACCTACAGTTAATTGCTCTTTTAATCCACAAACAAGTTGATGTTTATTATAAAAAATTTAAACAGCTCCAAACAATGTTTCTTATTTTGGTTGGGGGAAAATATGTCTAACGAAGAAGAACCCCAAACTAACTAAATGATAACTTACCACACTTCTTCATTTTAAAAGTTAATTGCAAATAACTGAGTACCATTCATTAGTCACTGAAAAATTATCCAAGATTGCAAGAAACTGCCCTTATTTCCCCCCAAAACTTTGCTCCTTTGTACTCAAAGTAATAGTCAGATATATAGAAAAATTTTGTAGCAATTTTCTTTAGTTAAAACAACTTCCCATCTCAAAATACCAAGCATCAATTTTGCGATTTTTAAGTGGACAGCTTTCAAATAAGTATTAAGAAGTCAACAACTTAGACAAAGTCATAAAGGTTTTGTTTTCACAATAGATACTATTATCAATGATCAAACTGGCAACTGATAAAGCATGCCTAAAGGAAATCAATTTACTAGGCCCAAACTGGAACTTTGTAGAAATAATGAAACATTTGATATGTTCTCCAAAGTCTAAGGGGATTCTATATAAATCTTCAACTTAGAGATGGGTGATATTTTCACTGTTTTTTGTCTTCCAGAAAATAATACCATACAGAAAAATTCTACCAGAGATAAATACAGCAACCTCAAACTTATTATACATAGGCCTGGCAGAGATAGTTAAAGGGAACCTGAAGCAAGGAATTTATGCATACTGTACTTGTGATTTTCCTGCAAGTTCTTCACATAACTCAAAATATTACATGTATAAGTTATAATGGAAAGAAACTTTAAGAAAAAGACTTGGCAACTTTGCAAAATTATTACTAGATCAAATTACTTTTAGATCAAATAAAGGAGGAAAGAAAATGGAAAACGAGAAATTTCAGAAAAAAATATAGAACTTCAGAAATTAGCAAAGAAATTTTTCAATTTGAAAATAATGAAAGTGAACTGAAGAAAGTCCATTGATTATTTATTTCTGCAACAGATGAACAATTTCCCCAAGTAGATAGTCTCTAAGTTAAATAAACCTAAATACCAATTAATTTAATTTACCAACACAACTTTTTACAAGTAAAGCTGAATTTATTTGTATCGTATTTTATTTTTTGGTGGTGATAAGGATTGAACCTAGGACCTTACACATGCAAAGTGTTTTAAGGGTGAGCTATACCCTCAAATCTACCTAAAGTCAACTTTTAGTTATAAAAGTTTAGTTTACCCCAGTTTTATGAAAATGACTTCCTAATACAGTATCTAATTATCTTAATACCTGACTTTTATAAATAGCTACTATATATACAGAGAGAAAAAAAAAATCAGATAGTTCTTTTTTTGTTTTTGTTTGGTTTAAAACGGATTTTGGTTCACACTAGTTGATATTCAGGAATTACTCCTGGCTTTGCATTCAGGAATCATTCCTGGTGGTGCTTTGGGGGGAACATATGGGATGGGATGCTGGGGATCAAACCCAAGTCAGATGTGTGCAAGAAAAGTGCCTTACTTGCTGTACTGTCTCTCCGGTCCACATCAGATCATTCTTACACCATAAAATTAGGTGTTAAGAAAACCTTTAGTCTGCTAAGACTATCAAAATTATGTGTATTAGCAAGTCTTGGCAGCCTAAGACAGTTATCCATCCACATCTACAACCAATCTTTTTACTTCAAAATCAAAAATACAACTACACATGCTGAACTGCCACACATTAAAAATTTCAGTTCAGATCAGCAAGCAAGACAAATAAGAGTAAAACATCCGCCCCATCCCCACATATTCATCAATACCCCATTAGTTACCAACTTAGGTATTATTAGATTTTCCAATTCAACAATATAGAACACAAAATATTGTCTTTATATTTGAAATCTGGAGTTATTTAAGCTGAGTTTCATACTCCCAAACACTCAACAACAAAAAGTCCAAAGACATTTTTGCCATACTCCTGATTGTTTACTATTTGTACTAAATTGGCAATATTGATTCTAGACAACTGTAGATACAATAGACTTGTGGCTCTATTTAATTTTTTTTTTTTTTTTTTGGTTTTTGGGCCACACCCAATGACGCTCAGGGGTTATTCCTGGCTATGCGCTCAGAAGTTGCTCCTGGCTTGGGGGACCATATGGGAAACCAGGGGATCGAACCGCGGTCTGTCCTAGCCTAGCGCAGGCAAGGCAGACACCTTGCCTCCAGTGCCACCGCCCGGGCCCCTAAGTGGCTCTATTTAATTAACCTGCTTTTAAGAGTGCTATTCTGAAGGAGTTTTCAATCACAAGTAGGTGACATTAACTTCTGATAAATTATCTCCTAAAAATCTTTGGAAGGCTAAAATATTTTTATCTTACCCGTTCCCTTGAGTACTGGAGCAACCTGGAGAATGGCTCACGGAAGTGCTACCAGCACATGGACTTTTCTTAGTGGAAAGATCAAGTACACCGTCTGTAGAGACACAAAAACACACCTGAAGATATTAAAAATTAGGAATAAATATGAAATAGTTTTTCAAAAAAACACAGTAGGCCCAGAGTTGATTAGATATATTAGCTATTTCTGAGTTATTGTATCATTAATAGCATCAAGATTACCTTTCCTCCTAAAAGAAATTGGCAAGCGCCTTGTTATATCTAATACTCCTAGATGTTAAATATTTTATTAAGAGGGTAAAAGAAAGGTAAGGCATGCTACTGAAGATGTTAAAATATAGCAAGATAATAGGGAACAGTTTATATTTCCCCATTGTTTATAATATAAAATAGTTTATATTATAATATAAAGTCTGGCAACAGAAATGAGACTATTTTCCAAGTTTATCTTGATCAAAGTATAGTATCTGAATGTCTCATTGTCACAAGCCAAGCTCTTTAAGAACTATGAAACATTTATGGTTGAACTGAGTAAGTTACGTAGTTAGTTTATATAGTTAAATGACATATATCTATATGTACATATATATATATATATATGCACACAACTACATAAGATAGTCTGTAAAATGAATTAGTTGTATGCTAATTTTTTTGTTTGTGGTGGGCCTCATATGACAGGAATATTCCTGGTGGGCTCAGGGGATGGACTGTATGGAGAGCAGGGGATCAAACCTGGGTTGGTAGTTTGCAAGGCAAGCCCTTATCAACTGTAGCATCTCTCTGGCTTAACAAGTTTTTAACTTGTGATAAACTGAAATGCCCCCGATTACTATTTGAAGAAACTATATTTGAATCCAGTTTTTTGGGGAAAAATAATCTGCAGAATTCATTTGCTGAAATACATGAAGAGAAGGATTTTTAATCAACAGTACAATATGTATGTGGGCAACATGTAAGGAAGAAAATGGAACAGTTTTGATGATAAAGAGATCTTTAAAAATAAATCATATTTATAAAAAAATTAACTCAATATTTTATTAAACTAGATAAAATCTCAAAATTGTTTACTGGATCATAAAACAAAGAAAACTTTTCCCCCTAAAGCTGTAATTCTGGCTAAAATAAACAAAGCAAGGTAATAAAACTTCTGATTTTCAGTTAGCAAACAGAGAGGTTCTTACTATCTATCTGCTTCAGTTAAAAATCACCCTAAAGGGGGGGTCAGGTGGTGGCGCTGGAGGGTACGGTGCCTGCCTTGCCTGTGCTAACCTAGGACAGACCGTGGTTCGATCCCCCGGTTCCCCATATGGTCCCCCGTGCCTGCCAGGAGCAACTTCTGAGCGAATAGCCAGGAGTAACCCCTGAGCGTCACTGGGTGTGGCCCAAAAACCAAAAAAAAAAAAAAAAAATCACCCTAAAGGTCTAGAGCAAAAACCTTGCATGAATGAGGTCCCAAGTTTGATCCCAGACACCACATTGTCCCCTACATCTGTTAGACTCCATTTTCAAATAACATGGCATAACTGGGCCCTGAACTGGTACTGTTGTGCAGATAATCACCAGGATTGGCCCTCGAACTCCATAGCACTCTGTGAAGGCAGCCCCCAAACCTAAGTAAATAAATAAAAAATCCTACCCAATAAAGAACTCACTTAGAATGAATATTTGAAGACATAGTAACTCTTTTTCAGGCTGTTAGAAATATGCAACTAAATAAACAAAGAAAAAGAAAGCCCACTACTCACTCTTACACAGACTAAAGGTCCCTCAGAGACACTAATATTTCTAAGACTAAATTACAGTCTTATAAAATCAAATATCCTGTTTGAATTGAATCCCATTAGAGTCCTAATACACAAACACACTGGTTAAATGATTTCCAACCAATCTTATGCAGGGACTTCTAAGTCAATTATCACATACAAAAACCTACAGATTAAGGCTGGGAAAATAAAAAACTCTGGATATAATTTTTGAAGTGTATTTTAAACTTTTTGTTTCATTTCAAGTATATACATGATAATAATATCATCTGGCTCAAATTTCTCTTGGTGAGAGTAAGCTGTCAACTCAAACACATAGTTATAACACAAGTTGTAAGAAATTAAATTATACTAAAAGGAGTCATTGTATGTTAGTTTCCATTAGTAACACTAAACAAATTACTGTTTCTGTTATTTATTTTTCTATTGCAAATAGAAGTTTTTGATGTACTATTTGGAGCAAAGTTATTTTTAACAAGTCACCAAACTTCAAGCACATAAATCTATCCTTAAAAAGACAGAAAAGGCTGGAGAGATAGCATGGAGGTAAGGCATTTGCTTTGCATGCAGAAAGATGGTGATTCGAATCCCAGCATCCCATATGATCCCCCAAGCCTGCCAAGAGTAATTTCTGAACATAGAGCCAGGAGTAATCCTGAGTGCTGCCGGGTGTGACCCAAAACACACATCCCCCACACACAAAAAAAAAGGACAGAAAAGAACAATTCTGCAAGTACGGTAACAAAAGATATACTTGGGCAACATGAATTCAGAGTTCTCACATAGAAATCTTTCAGAAATTATATAGAGATTTTGACAATTATTAATAAATCACCAGAAAACATCAAGATACATTTTCAAAAATAATACTCCTTAATAAATAAGTAGAACTAGCTCACTAAATATAAATTCCTATAAATCATTTATAATAAGCAAAAAGAAAAAATCCTTAGGCATGAGTTTTCATAAAAACTTTCCCCCCTAAAGCTGTGATTCTGGCTAAAGTGAACAAAGCAAGGTAATAAAGCTTATCATTTTCAGTTAGTGAACAGGGAGGTTCTTATTATCTATCTACTTCAATGGTTAAAAATCACTTCAATGGTCTAGAGCCCACACTTCGCATCAATGAGATCCCAAGTTTGATTCACTCTGCAAAATACACATATCTCAGCAATGTGAGGTAAGATACACAAATCACAACTTTTCTAAACACTCTGGAAATGTTTATGATAATAAATAGCATGAGTATAGACTTCACCAACTTATATAGTTTTTTTTTTTTTACAAAAAAGGGTCAAACCTCATTTATCTTGTGAAATTAAATGCAAAATGGGGTTATAAAGCAAAAGAAATACTTAATCTATTTGAGAGCTAATATTCAAAAGACTCAAGTTTTTGCTAAACAAAATTTATGACCTCTTAACTTTTTTTTTCACTTAATTAGGACCTTACCAGCTCTCTTTTGGAAATACCTTTCTACGGCTAGTTCACAATAATATAAATGTATGCATATGCCTTGTTTTTTTGGTTTTTGGGTCACACCTGGCAGCGCTCAGGGATTATTCCTGACTCTACACTCAGAAATCACTCATGGCAGGCTCAGGGACCACATGGGATGCCGGGATTTGAACCACTGACCTTCTACATGCAAGGCAAACGACCTATCTCCATGCTATCTCTCTGGCCCCATGTGCTTTTTATTTGTATTTATAAAAAAAATGAATATACTTGGGGCCTGGAGAGATAGCACAGCCCTTGCAAGCAGCTGAGCCAGGACCAAAGGTGGTTGGTTCGAATCCCGGTGTTCCATATGGTCCCCCGTGCCTGCCAGGAGCTATTTCTGAGCAGACAGCCAGGAGTAATCCCTGAGCACTGCCGGGTATGGCCCAAAAACCAAATATATATATATACATTTAACCTCATTATGTCTGTCCTCTCATTGTTTCTAACCAATGGAGCTGCTACCACTGCTTTTTTAAAAATTCAAGTAACACACATTTTGATCTTATGGTCATATGATTTTCTGTACAGAATAACATCTACCTAACTAGCATATTTATTTTTCATATAAATGCTAATCCTATACTGATGAATATGGTGGGGTTTTATAGTTTTTTTTTAAATAGTCATGACAATAATTAGAAAATATAAAAGACAGATAACTATCAAGGAACTTACTGATTAGTAGCAACTTGCAACCCAATTTTCCTGGGTAGCACATTCATCATGTTTGTGGGTTGCTCTAGTTGCTTTTCTCTATAACTACCTTTTACAGATAAAAATTTAAATTTAAATAGGAAAAATTTAAGAATTACATTATTTTTATCCTATTTTTATAACTGGTGTCTACTTGCCAATATTGCTTTTCTCCCCAAATTAAAATATTCAAGGACAGAGGAGACCTTGACATCAAACCATACCTTGTTCGCTAGGTTCTGACTGAGACTTTTTGACAGTAAGGTCCAGAGGTGAGTCTTGGTCAGCCATGAGAAGTTTGCTGAGCACAGGGTTCTGAGTAGTTGCAGCCGTGGGAGAGGTGGTGACTGGAGATGCTTTCGGCAGGCTTTGGTTCTTTGTGCTATTGGGCTGGCTGGGGTCCTGAGTAGAGCTATTTTTTGAGGTATATTCAGCAGCAAATTGTTGGATCATTCGCTGCATGATCTCACGGGCCACTAGGGGAATATTGGGGTCGGAGACCCAGGGACTGTCTGTAAACAAAGATTTATTTACTTTTAAAGTGGGACAATATACTTAAAAAAGAAAAAAGAGACAGCTTTCAAGCAAACAAAATTTCATTTTATATTTTCTTAAAATGCAATAAATATCCTAAAATAGTATTCCCTCTTAACTAAATTGTTAATCTCTAATCATAATAATCCCAATGACTGCAAAATTAAAAATAAATAAACTTATTTCTAAACATTCACCACTCTGTCACAAACCCCATTAAAAATTCAAATAAAGAGATGACAAATCTCTGGGCAAATAAAATCACTTACCTGATACAGAAATGCCCAACCATCTCTCTTATTAAATATAAATTCCCCTATTATTTTATTACCTTTACATTATTTCCTGTCACCTGTGCCTAAATTGTTGAATAATGGACTCAGTTACTAATTCCTTAAAATCCAATCCTTGTTAAATTGGTAGGTATATTAAAAATCCAGAAGGAGGTGCCAGAGAGATAGTACAGTGGGTATGGTGCTTGCCTTGTATGTGGCTGACCTATGTTGGATCACTGGCATGCCATATAGCTCCCCCAAGCACAACCAAAAGCAATACCTGAGTACAGAGTCAGGAGTAGCCCTGGAGAACTGCAGGGTATGTTCCCAACCCCCTCCCTAGCAACTGCCTCCCTCCCCAAATCCAGAAGAAGACACACACTAAATTTACAAGTATTAAGAAGGCAGGTAGGCTATAACTAGAATCATTTTGAAGGTTTGTAAGCAAAAATGAGACCCCCTTTCCCAGACTTAGGGATTCAGCAATTTTAGGGTGAATTCAAATACTGGCATTTTTAACAAGTTTCTTAGATCAGGACTACAATTTTAGAATCAGCACAATAACTTTAAGAAAGAGTTAGAGGACCAGAGTGTTAATATAGGGCATTTGCCTTGGCTGATTCAGGTTCAATCATCAGCATCTTATATGGCTCCCTGAGCCCACCAGGAAAGATTCCTGAGCTCAGATACAGAATTGCTGAGCTCAGATCCACTGAGCACTGCTATGTTTGGTCCAAAACCAAACAAAAAAGATGTTTAGGAGTTTAACTGCCAAATCTCAAGGCATATTGCCAAATTTTCAAAGAGATTTTCTGAACATCTGAACATGTCCTACCAACCACCATTAAACATGACAACCTGAGAAACAGAAAAGGCAAATGCTAATTTTAAAATAAAGGTCATATATATTCAGTAACTTAGAACATCTCAATCACTACCGCCCGCATGGAATGCCTTACCTCCATGCTATCTCCCGGGCCCCCTAAGTAATATTTCTAAACCTAAATTTTCTATCTGGACACATACCATACATATGCTAGATGAGTTAAGAAAAAAAGGCATCAATTAGTACAGGCTCAGAAGTTATTGCTATCAACAACAATGGTTCCTAAAAAAAAAAAAAAAAATTTACGTTTTTGAGATGCCAGGTATCTAACCCAAGGTTTCATACATGCCAAATCAAGTGCTCTATGAGCAATATGCTCTGTCTGATTCCTAAAATAAACATTTTAGTCATACATTAAGAAAACACAACCTGGGGCCGGAGAGATAGCATGGAGGTAAGGTGTTTGCCTTTCATGCAAAAGGTCATCGGTTCAAATCCCGGTGTCCCAGATGGTTCCCCATGCCTGCCAAGAGCAATTTCTGAGCATGGAGCCAGAAGTAACCCCTGAGCACTGCTGGTTGTGACCCAAAAACCAAAAAGAAAAGAAAACACAACCTGGGGCAGGTGAGGTGGCGCTAGAGGTAAGGTGTCTGCCTTGCAAGCACTAGCCAAGGAAGGACCGCAGTTCGATCCCCCGGTGTTCCATATGGTCCCAAGTCAGGGGCGATTTCTGAGCGCTTAGACAGGAGTAACCCCTGAGCATCAAATGGGTGTGGCCCGAAAACCAAAACAAAACAAAACAAAAAAAAACAAACAAAAAAACAAAACAAAACAAAACACAATACTCTGTCCAAATGAAAGATTGTATATAATTTCAAGTTTTAATATCAGTCTATCCTTTTATCCCCTGAAAAATCTAGAAAATGTGTGATGCGTGACAAATTTCCAAAGATCATGTGGCTTATGAGATATTGTTTAACTCGGACCCAGAGACATAGCATGGAGGTAAAGTGCTTGCCTTTCATGTAGAAGGTCATTGGTTCAAATCCAGGTGTCCCATATGGTCCCCCGAGCCTACCAGGAGTAATTTCTGAGAGCCAGGAGTAACCCCTGAGATATTGTTTAACTACAGAAATTAGAAAAAAAAATTGTGGGGCCGGGCAGTGGCGATGGAGGTAAGGTGCCTGCCTTGCCTACGCTAACCTAGGACGGACCACGGTTCGATCCCCCGGTTCTCCATATGGTCCCCCGTGCCTGCCAGGAGCGACTTCTGAGTGAATAGCCAGGAGTAACCCCTGAGCGTCACCGGGTGTAGCCCCAAAACAAAAACAAAAACAAAAAATTGTGAAGAGTCAAAGATTTTAGAATACCATGAATTACGACTTTTTGCTTTTAGATACCTGCAACATATTTTGCCACTTTGTTAAATGAGTGACTAATATAATCATAAAATATGATTTATGTTTTTTAATCGATAATTCTGTAATTTAAACTTCTGGGTTGTTTTCTGAAAGGTTTTTGGGGGATATATGAGTTCTTCCACATACATTATAAGACACACCCAAAAACATAAACATGAAGAACTGAGAATAAGAACACTGTCAGATCAAAATTTAAATGAGAAAAACACATGAATACTATGTATTTTAGAAATGTAAATATAGAAGATTATTTATTTATTTATTTATTTATTTAGGTTTTTGGGTCACACCCGGCAGTGCTCAGGGATTACTCCTGGCTCCATGCTCAGAAATTGCTCCTGGCAAGCACGGGGGACCATATGGGGCACCGGAATTCGAACCGATAACCTTTTGCATGAAAGGCGAATGCCTTACCTCCATGCTATCTCCCGGGCCCCAGAAGATTATTTTTAAGAGACAAAAGCAAGCTGAACATAAAGGCAAACTTTTTAAATTAGAATCTATTATAGACATACCAAAGTCTAGTTTTATTACATCAATATTTCTATCAAGCTATAGAAATATAAACCATTTCATACTAAAATTATTACAAATGCACAACTTGAAAAGCTTGAAAATAAAGGACTAAATATACGTAATGTTTATTTATTAAAAATAAGTTATTCTCTATAAGTTCAGAGCTCTGCATAAAAAGTATTTTGGTTTCAAATGTTAATCTTTTTATCGTTCAAAAAGTTCTAATTACTATATATATAGAAATATTATTCATATATAAAAAAGATGGAGGAAACTATTGTAAAGATGTAGTTTCAAGTTTTAGCTGTTAGTATACAAATTAACTATACTTTAGATATAGTTCTGGAGGTTTGTTTTTGTTTTTTGGGCCACACCCAGTGGCATTCAGAAGTTACTCCTGGCTATGCGCTCAGAAATCTCTCCTGGCTCGGGGAATCATATGGGACACTGGGGATTGAATCACATCTGTCCTAGGTCAGCTTTGTGCAAGGCAAACACCCTGCCACTGTGCTATTGCTCGGATCCCTCTGGAGGCTTCTTATTCCTTGAAGTTTAACTTAATGTTTAACATTTTATTCCTCCATTATAAAAAGGTGAGACTTTGTCATATAGTAGAGAAATTCTTTTTAGAATCTGCAGTAGATTACTAACTTTTAAGCAAAAAATGGATGAAAAGTGGTTCCTCTATATAGATTATGGAGAGAAATTTCTTTTTACACATAATAAAGTTTGTTACAGCATTAGAGATGAGCCTGTATAAATTCTCAGCAAAAGAAGCAACATCAAAGTGATACTTTGCTTAACAAACTGATAAAATCGATCAAGCATCCATTTATAATTTATTTATTTTTTTTTTTTTTTGTTTTTTGTTTTGTTTTTGCGCCACACCCAGTGACGCTCAGGGGTTACTCCTGGCTATTCGCTCAGAAGTCGCTCCTGGCAGGCACGGGGGACCATATGGGGAACCGGGGGATCTAACCACGGTCCGTCCTAGGTTAGTGCTGGCACCTTATCTCGAGCGCTACCGCCTGGCCCCATCCATTTATAATTTAAATGTGAGTTTATGATTTAATTTAAATCTATAATCTAAATGTGAGTTACCTTAATAAGTCTTATAATAAGACTAAGAAAATGATCTGACTGTAATTGTGAATTCAGGGTATGATAATTAGGGATATTAAAGTGAAATGGTGCAGGAAAGTATTTAAAGAGAAGTGAGATTCCAGCACTAACAAAAAAATAAATAAGCTCGAGTAAAGGTACACTAAAAAATAATTCTGCCTACAAAAATGATGGAAAAATGCCAGTGAAAAGAATAATTTTGTATATTCTTCCTAAACTGCCTCAGACTTAATCCCTTTTGAGAATGCTATGACATCAAGCAGAAGTCCAGTTGGCTTTCAACTGTCACAAACTCATTAGAAGAAACACTATTATAAGACTTTTTAACCAATGTTCAGGAAACTATACCCATCAACTCTGAGTGAAGAAATGAATTTACAGGAAAATGAATAAACTAGAAAATAATAATACTTTTTTTGTTTTAGGGCCACATCTAATAGTACTAAGGCATATTACCACTCTTGGTTCTGTCCTGAAGGATCACTCCTGGTGCTTGATGCTCAGGGGACCCTGTGAGTGCTGGGATCGGATCAAACCTTACCCACATATGATCTCTGGCCCCTCAAGGATAGTCAGGATTATAAATAGTTTTTAGGAAATTTTCTTTGTACCTACCATAGTAATTTCTACCTTAGAATGATAGGGAAGGCTTAAGAACAAATGAATACAAATTCACCAAGTAATTGATGGCAAAGCTATCTCACTAAAATATATCATAAATAAAGCCTCATGAAGGTCTTGGTTGACTGCAATTAAACTTTGTGGATAAAGAAAACATTAATATCTTTATGAAGAAGTCCCAAACCTCAAGACCCTATAACTGGAGAATGTTTTTGTATTAGAAAAGTCATTTGTTTTAAAAAGATTAACTGAAATATGCAAGAGACTATTTGATGCTATCTTAAACATATAGGCAAAGTTTTATTAAGTAAGACTGAATAAGGGAGATAAAGAAATGCACACACATCTAATTTTAAAATAAAACTTTACACTTTCCTCCAAATGGATTTCAGTGAATTACTCATCATTTCAGAGAAAAAAGGAAAAATAGTTCCCTTACTATTCTAAATTTAACTTGAGAAAAGTAATATACAGAATGCTAAAGTATTATTAAAGAAAGTACTTGTTAAAGTAACTTCTGAAATGACATTAAAGAGAAAATATAAGACAAGCAGATACTAAATATCATTCTTCACTGGAACCAACCTTTTCTATAAAAGACTGCATTGAGGAACTCTTCTGCTTGTCTCTCGAATCGAATGATTTTTGCTTGCTCTTGTTTAAGCAGAGCTTCTTGCCCAGCTCCCGAAGCTGGTTCATCCAGACCGACTAAGTGTCCCTGCAAAAATATTTGGTAAAATAGTTGCACAAAAATCTTTCCCCATTCAATAGTAAAAACAGATACAAAGTCAAATATAAATAAGATGCAATAAATCAGTTTTATTACTTAAAATTTTTAAACCAGGATAAAGTGATTCTCAAAGTACATGGAGTGGTTTTAAGGGTGTATTGTTTGCTTGTTTGTTTTCAGTTTTTACAATAACTCATATATAAATTCTTTTATTTTCTTTTTAGATTTTCCAAGAGTCCACGAAGCTCTCTAAAGTTTGTGGGCAGGGATAATTATTTATGTATTTTTAGTTTATTTATTTATTTCTATTTTTTAATAATAATTTACTTAAGCTTTGTGGTTACAGAAATGTTCATAGTTGGATTTTAGTCATAGAATGTACACCACCGGGGCCCGGGAGATAGCATGGAGGTAAGGCGTTTGCCTTTCATGCAAAAGGTCATCAGTTTGAATCCCGGTGCCCCATGTGGTCCCCCGTGCCTGCCAGGAGCAATTTCTGAGCATGGAGCCAGGAGTAACCCCTGAGTACTGCCGGGTGTGACCCAAAAACCAAAAAAAAAAAAAAAAAAGAATGTACACCACCCTTCACTATTACAACTTTCTCACCACCAATATCCCCCATTTCCCTCCCATCCTCTCCCCTCTCCCTGTCTCTGGGACAGGTATTTTCTCTTTTTCTTTCTTTCTCTCTCCCTCCACCCCACTGTGATTCGCACTATTGTCAATGAGGAAGTGCCATGCATATCACTTTATCCCCTTTCAGCACCCAGTTCTTTTTTTTGTTTGTTTTTTTGTTTTTTTGGGTCACACCGGCAGTGCTCAGGGGTTACTCCTGGCTCCATGCTCAGAAATTGCTCCTGGCAGGCACGGGGGACCATATGGGGCACCGGGATTCGAACCGATGACCTTTTGCATGAAAGGCAAACTCCTTACCTCCATGCTATCTTTTATTTTTCTTATATACCACCGATGAGTGAGACTATTCTATGTCTAGCTCTCTCCCTCATTTCATTCAGTATGATAATCTATGTATAGGTATGTCCATCTATGTATAGGTAAATTTCATCACTTCATTTTTCCTAATGGCTGCATAGTATTCCATTGGGTAGATATACCACAGTTTCTGTAGCCACTCATCTATAGTTGAGTACTTGGCTTGTTTCCTGGCTATTGTAAATAGTGCTGTGATGAACACAGAAATGCAGAGGGCATTTTTGTATTGCGTTTTTGGTTTCCTAGGGTATATTCCTAGGAGTGGTATTGCTGGGTCATATGGGAGCTTAATTTCTGCTTTTTTTTTTTTAAGAAATATCCATACTGTTTCTCAGAAAGGCTGGATTAGATGGCATTCCCACAGGCAGTGAATAAGAATTCCTTTCTCCCCTTATCTATGCCAGCACTCCTTGTTCTTGTTTCTTTGTGATGTGTGCCATTCTCTATGGTGTGAGATGATACCTCATTGTTATTTTGATTTCCATCTCCCTCATGATTAGTGAATCCACATATAAATACTAACCACACTATATTTTTTTTCTGCAGGGTTTTGACCCATCCAATGGTACTCAATGCTTACTCCTGGCTCAGGGATCACTCCTGACAGTACTTAGGGAACCAGAGCATTGAACTCAATATTTAGTATCTCTCTAGTCAAAACTGTACTTTTTTTTTTTTTGTCCCCAATTTCCAATACAGACCAGGCAAGGGTCTGGGTTGAGGTGTATATAGGGTGTG
>PVKC010008509.1:0-27975 GCA_004027635.1 Crocidura indochinensis
GGTAATTTAAAATACCAAGTCAAATCCAACATAAATATAATAAAACACAACACTCAACATTCTTTTGGTTTATGATATCCATATCCATTTATATTAAAAGGAATGAAAATATTTACTAAAGAAGGAAATAGTTATTTCAATGTTTATGTAAGTTTATTTAAACTAGATTGAAGTTTGACTACTAATTTAAAAAATTAATACATATGTATTTAACATTGATAAGGATTTTTTTTTGTTGTTGTTGTTGTTGTTTTTGGGCCACATCCGGTGACCCTTTAGGGGCTACTCCTTGCTATATGCTCAGAAATTGACCCTGGCTTGAGGGACCATATTTATCTTTTCTTAACTCAACCATATATCAAGAGCTCAGATACAGACTATGAGGGTCAGGCCTCCAACAACAACCTAAGAAAAAAACAGTAATGTCTGTCTTTATGTGGGCATGAGTTTGTAGACAGTGAACCCCTTTCTGATTGTAAAATCTAAAATGTAAAATTGTCATGCCTAAAATGTATATAGCCCCTCTTATACATTATCTCTCCCCCCTTCAGAAATCCCTCTATCCTCTATCCCCCAGTCCCGATCCATCACCCTTCCTTATTTAACCCTCTTTACCCTCAGATATTAACCCATTAGGTACAGAGACCAACCTCCTGCTCCAATAAGCCACCACCAAGCTCCCAAACTGATAGGACAACCTCTCAGCCCCACATCACATGCCTCATCAAGAAACTACAACCAGCACACCTACTGATTCATCCTTTAAGGTCCTTCTTACACTCCTAATCATGCACTGTCACATGCTACCGATTCAGCCCCAGAAGGACCTCAGCCCAAGGATACTTCACTTATGGTTACAAATAACTCTGCAAACCCATCAAGACACGATGTATGATGAAAAACTTCCCTGGATTCCACCCCACACAAAAATAAAGACTCAATGAGGAAGCCTATATTTCCTTTATGTGTTTAATGCTTCCATAATAATACCTCCTAGTCTGTTTATTCCCAAAAGTAAGTTAGCCTAGTAAACAACATTGTTTTTACTGCCTTTTTTAAAATGTAATTTTACTTATCTCTTTATATATATATATATATATATATATATATATATATATATATATATTGCATAGTGTGACTTGTGTATGTTAAACCATCCTTGCATCTCTAGATTAAATCCTACTTGGTCATGGTTTATAACCCTCCTCATGAACCGTTGGATTCTATTTACTAGTACTTTGTTGAGGATCTTTGCATCTGTGTTCATCAGGGATATTAGCCTGTAGTTTTCTATTTTTGGTGTGTCTATCTGCTTTTGGTAACAGGGTGATGTTAGTATCATAGAAACTGTTTAGGGGTGTTTCTGTTTCTTCAATTTCTCGGAAAAGCCAAAAAAATAGGCAGTAGGTCCTTTTAGAGGTTTGCAAGAATTCACGAATGGATACATCTGGGAATGGGCTTTTGTTTTTGGGAAGCCTTTTGATTATTATTTCAATTTCCTCAACAGTGATAGGTTTATTCAGGTTTTCCAGATAATCTTGGTTCAAACTTGGGAGGTTATAGAAGTCTAGAATTTATCCATTTCTTCCACGTTTTCTTGTTTTGTGGCTTCAAGATTCTCAAAGTAATCTGTGATTATTCTTTGAATTTTTGTAGTATCTGTAGTGAACTCATTCTTTTCATTTCTGATTCAGCTTATTAAGTTTCTCTCTTTGTAAGTATTTCTAATAGTTTATCAATGTTGTTTATTTTTTTCAAAGAGCCAATTTTTTTCAGTTATCTTTTGGATTTTTTGGGAATGGGGTTTCCAGTTTATTAATTTCAGCTCTATGTTTGCTAATTTTTTAACCTATTTTTTGCTCACTTTGTTGGTGATTTTCCAATTTTTTAAGCTTTGCCATTAAATTATATATATATATATATATATATATATATATATAGGTTTGTCTTTTCTTATAAATGCTTACAAAGCTATAAATGTTTCTCTTAATATATATTTTTGTGTTCCATAAATTCTGATAATTTGTGCTTCATTCTCATTTTTTTTCTTAGAATCTTTTGATTTCCTCTTAGATCTTGTCTTTAACCCATTAGTTGTTTACTAGCAAACTGTTTAATTTCCAGATGTTAAATTTTTTTCTCTGAGTCTCTTTGTAATTCTCTTCCATTTTCAGTGTATAATGATCTGAGGAAATAGTGGATACAATTTCTATTATCTGGATTTTATTGAGACATATATGATTGCCCAACATGTAGCCATCTTAAAGAATGTCCCTTGTGCATTGGAGAAGAATGCATATCCAACTTTCTGGAGATGAAAAGCTCTATTTATGTATACTCAGCCCCTTTCTTCCATTTTTATCTTCAAAGCCAGAATATTTTTCTTAAGTTTTAGCCTGGTTTATCTTATTAAGAGGCAACAGGGTGGTGTTAAAGACTACCATTATTATTATGCTATTATTGATGTCTTTTTTAGTCTATTAATAGTTTTTAAGTATTTTACTATCCCTTCATTAGGTGTATGTATGTTTATGAGTGTAATGTCTTCCTGATAGACACATCTCTTGATTATTAAAAAATGCCCATCTTTTCTTCATAATCTTTTTAAGACTAAATCTTCATTGTCTCATATTTGGCCACCCCAGTCTTTTTGAGAGTGTTGTGTTCCAACCTTTGACTTTGAGTCTGTTTGCTCTTTGTTTGCTCTAACTATTCAGATGTTTTTCTTGCAGGCAGCAAAGTGTTGGATTCTATTTTATAATTCTTTTTGCCACTCTGTGTCTCCTATTTGGTGTATTTAGTCCATTGATGTTGATATTATTGTCATAGGATTTTGTGTTATTTCTTTGTAGAAGTTTGATGTGTTTGTGGTGTCTTTTTTGCCTTAAAGTAGACCCTTCAGCTATTTTTATAAGGTTGATTTTTAAATCAGTAAGGTTTCTGAGTTTTTGTTTATCCAAGAAGCTGCTTATCTTTTCTTCAAAATTGAATGAAAGTCTGGCAGGGTGAAGTATTCTTGGTGAGGCATTAATTTTTGTTGAGTTTTTCAACATTGCCTTCAGGCCTAGCAGGTTGCTTGTGACAAACTCTGTAAACCTTAAGTTTGTTTCTTTGTATGAAATTTTCCTTTTTGATCGTGGTGCCTTCAGAATTCAATATCTATATATGGGTTGGTTTTATCATTGTGACTAGAACATTTCCAGGAGTGTTTTCCTTTGGATCTCTTTTAGTTGATTCTTTTCAGGTATCTGGAATGTCAGTGCAAGCATTCTTCAGCTCTGGAAATTTCTCAATGATAATATCTTTGTTTCTTGCTCATAGAGTTTCCCCCTGCCTTTTGAACCACAATGGTTCTTATGTTGTTTTTCTAAATCTATCCTCAAGGTCTGTTTTTTTCCATTCACTTTTTTTAATTTTTTTAAATATTTTTTATTTTAAAATATGAGAACAAAGATGTAAAGAAAGAGGACAAGGTAAAGTTACAATGGAAGGACGATCACCCATAAACAGATTTTACATAAGTCCCCTTGCTGATATCTTAACATTGAGCTTTTAGCCAAAGAATATTAACAAAAACAAAACAGAACCCATGTACAATTACTTTGTCCCTCAAGACCCAGATTGTAATACATATTTCTTAGCAACACATCAAGCATTCTAAAGCCATAAAACTTATGTAACTCCTTAAACTTTGAAGGCATAGTACTTTTTTTTTTACATTTCCATGCTTATGCATATTAGTTTAAGTTAGCTTCAAAAGTGGGTGCTTCTTTTTAAGGATAAGAGTCAAAGGAGCACAGTAAAAATGGCTCTGAAGTGGCAATAATTGTTTGCATCGTACCACCAAAATATGGGGATCATGGAAAGGGAAATCCTTGGCCTATATACAAGGGAACCAAACCCCTGATATTTCCTGGCATAAGACTAGCTCTAGGCTCCAGGCACACTAGATAGCCCAATCCCAGTCGTTGTCTATAGTACCAACACACTTTTATTTTCCACGATGTCTCTGTTGTTGGTATCATGTTTCTGTATTAAAGATCCTGGAATTTGCATATCCTATATTGCAGTTAGGATGGTGCAGAGTGTCCTCTCGTTTCACCTTACAATTAAAGGGCAATGCAGACAGCCCTGTCCAGTATGCAGGTCGCTGATGTTCTTAGGTCTTCTCAGTGTTAAGGGAAGTCTCTTGAGAGTAGATCAATGTCAGAGCAGCGGTAGGGCCTTTCCTGGTAGAGGATTGCTTCCAGGTGTTGTAAAAAAAAATCTTGGGCTTTTCCTAGATAGCTTTCCTAGTTCAGGAGTGAATAGAGAATGGAGAGGCCTGTGCAGGTCATCATGCCAATGTTCAGGGAGTAAGGTCCCATTGCACTACAAGATTGGGGAGTTCCAATCTCTATTAGATAAGAATTTATACGTGTGTAGGTATTTCCCATTTTAATGTGCCTATGCAAACAAGGAACAATGCCACATGGTTTTATAGGCCATTATGGGGGATGCAGGAACATGTATAAAACTCCCCATGACGTACTTAAACATAGGAATTAAATTGAGGGACTCTTCCACCGAATATTTCTTATTGAAAAGATCACAAAGAGAAGAAAAGATAAGAAGTGGGAAAAATCTTCACTGTTTACGAGAATATTTAGTAAGATTTAGGTGTCAAAGAAAATAGATATAAAATATTCAAAGCCATACATGTACATTTTATGTCTTTTGATATAGTTGGGGTTTGTTAAATCCAGTGAAACACGGTGTGTGATTAGGAATGTGGAGAACAGTAGTTGAAAAGGATAAATGGGGGTACTAAAGGATGGGGGTGATAGAGTTGAAAATAGAAATCAGCTTTAGAGGGTTATGCGAAACAGCAGGATAGAAGATGGACATTCTGCACAAACAAAACATAAATTAAGGATGGGATATTATTATTAAAATAGGTGGTGCACGCGGGGGCAATAGCCCCCGCCTGGTTGTGAATATGTAGACTAGTAAGATAATACCAGAGTCTGCCTTAGAAAAAAATGAGCAGTTAACAACAGCCCCATTTGGACTCATCTGGAGGCCTGGGGGCAGGAGAGGTGCAGCTGGGGGCCTACCAAGGCTCCCAGCCTGAACAAGCAAGGGAGAAAGCCTTCGACATTGGGGCCACCCCAGGCCCCATGCCAGGGAGATCTAGGCTCATGATCCAACCACGACTCGGTGGAGAATCAGCAGCCAGGATCCACCCACCCTCCTCCCTAGCCCTCACACCCTGCACAGGGGCAAGGGTGGGGAAAACTTGGGATTCCCCTCCCAGAGGGGCCACCCGACACCCACCTTTTCTGGCCACCTGGGTCGCCACCCCAGGAGGCGCTGGAGGCTGGGGGGCAGGAGAGGTGCAGCTGGGGGCCTACCAAGGCTCCCAGCCTGCCCAAGCGAGGGAGAAAGCCTTCGATATTGGGGCCACCCCAGGCCCCAAGCCAGGGAGATCTAGGCTGACGATCCAACCACGACTCCATGGAGAATCAGCAGCCAGGATCCACCCACCCTCCTCCCTAGCCCTCAATCATGGCACAGGGGCAAGGGTGGGGAAAACTTGGGATTCCCCTCCCAGAGGGGCCACCCGACACCCACCTTTTCTGGCCACCTGGGTCGCCACCCCAGGAGGCCCTGGAGGCCGGGGGCGGGGGGCAGGAGAGGTGCAGCTGGGGGCCTGCCAAGGCTCCTGGCCTGCCCAAGCAAGGGAGAAAGCCTTCGATATTGGGGCCACTCCAGGCCCCAAGCCAGGGAGATCTAGGCTCAAGATCCAACCACGACTCCGTGGAGAATCAGCAGCCCCATTCACTTTTTTAAGGATCATTTTCATCTTCTATTTATTTTAAGACTCTTCTTTGATTGTTTTCTAGCTAAATGGAGGTATTATGAAACTCATCTTCTATTTCACGGATTCTGTCCTCAGCAGCTATTAACTCTGCTGGTGACAGTTTCCAGTGAGGTTTTCATTTCAGCTACCAGGCTTTAAGTCCTGATATTTCTTCTTGAAATTTTCTCATTTCTATATTCATATCCTCTTGAGTATTCTGGGCTATCTTTTCTATTTTTTTTTAAATTCTTTGAAAAGTTTTTGTATTTCTTCTCTACATTTCTGATCAAAGAGGTTATGTGGATGGTTGATGTTGATTGAGTTTTCAAAAGTAGCATCTTTAGTCACAAGTTGTCTTGTGACTTTGGTTATTTTTTCATGTGAACTTTGTAGTATGGTGCTGTTTTATATGTGTTGTGGCAGGGCTCCTTGATTAAAAGAAATGCTTGTCTTCAGAGTGAAGCAGGGATACCATGTTGTTGCCTGGACTCACTCACCTCAATTCAGTTCGATGGAGACATTGGTATTGGAAAGGTTGCACTGGTGAATGGGGGTGCTCTTTTTTATGACTGAAATCCAAATACAGTCATGCTTGTAATCACAGTGTTTAAATAAATATATTATTATTTAACAAAAACCACAAAATGCAATTTTCAGACTTTTTTTTGATATGTGCTATTTTCACTGGTATGAGATATCACGTTGTTTTGATTTACAAGTGAGGATGAAAACTTTCATATGCCTCCTGAACATCTGTATGCCTTTAATTTTAGGAAGTCTGTTCTCTTCACTTATGTTATGTGAAATTATTATTTTTTGTTGCTGCATTTTGTAAGGAAACATTTTAGATCAAGCTATCACGTTAGAGCTTTAAAAAGAAGATGCGGGGGGGCCGGGTGGTGGCGCTGGAGGTAAGGTGCCTGCCTTCCCTGCGCTAACCTAGGACAGACCACAGTTCGATTCCCCGGTTCCCCATATGGTCCACTGTGCCTGCCAGGAGCAACTTCTGAGCGAATAACCAGGAGTAACCCCTGAGCATCACCGGGTGTGGCCCAAAAACCAAAAAAAAAAAAAAAAAAAAAAAGAAGATGCGAAGGATATGCCTCAGAAGTAGTTTGAGCAATCACAGTTAATGCTGGCTTCAAAAATACTATAATATCTATTTACTCACCTGGTTTCTAATTTTGATTACATTGGAGATTAAATAATCTGATATGTATTCATCAACACTGACAGTATGTCAAACATACTAACTAGAGATATGAAAATGATTAAGACAAAGAACAGATAATTCACAGTTCAGTGTGATGAATGCTTTGGGATACTATGTCTCTTTAAGTTCTTTTATTCATCAAAAGAAACATCTGGGTCAATTTCTTTGGTATCATGTTTACATTTTTTGTAGTTCCTTCAGATCTGACTCTACCTTTAAAAGAACTTACATGTACATCTTTTCATCTTTCCAGAGCAGCAAAGGTGTTTTCTCATCTATTCCCAGGTTGCTGCTAGGATATGACCTCTCACTACATGGCATAGTCCCCTAATGAAGTCTGAATTGGCTATGTCACATTTTGATGAATAATGGGCTTCGTCACCTCTCACTGCCCTTCAGATTTATTCCCATGTCTCTGGGGACAGAACCAGCAAATAAATACCCAACCTGCTTCAGGATTCTTTTCTTCCTGAGTCTGATGATCAAATGGAATTCCCTAGCACCAATCATCATGGACACCAAACCCACAGTCCTTCAGACATGTACTGGTACTAAATAGATTTCTCTTAGTTTAAGGGGTGTGATTTACATAGTTAGTGATAGTTGAGTTTTAGGCTACCAGTGTTAATTTCCATCACCAGTGTTTTAGTAGTCTATCCTTCTCTCCCACATCACCAATATAATTGGAGTTCTGATCTCTGTTCCTTGATACTTCTTTTTCTCATCTTCTTCCTTTATAATTTCTTTCATTCTCTTTCCTTCTCTTCCCTAAACTCTGGTTTAAGGCTGGTCAAGACATTCCTATAATTTTGCTAATTTAGATTTCTTCAATCTATATATTATAGATAAATAAGGTCATCTTAAGTTTGACTTCTGGCTTTACTCACCATGATATATAGGCTTTGTTATTTCCTAGGGTTCACTCCCTCTAGAATCTCCAAGAAGAACAGTATCTTTTATGTATTTATTTTGGGGGGAACTTCTCATAACTGGAGAATTCTCTATGGTTCTGGCAATTAAACTGGTGTCAGACATATGCAAGGAAAGTTTCTTAAACCCTTTGCTATCTCTCTGACTTTGTATTATATTTGCTAATCTATAAGAATAGGTAAAAGGGCAAAAGTTATATTACAGCAGGCATGGTGCTTGACTTGCATGCAGCCAACCCAGGTTGATCACTGGCATCCCCTATAATTCTTTCCAAAAGTCAGGAGTGATCCCTTAGTATAACGCCAGGAGTAAACCTAAATACTGACAAGTGTGGCCAAAATACAATAACAAAAGAAATGTTTAATCTCCATGGAGGTTCTCTACTTAGTTTTTGCTTCAGAAAATCAACTATGACTCCATACATATAGTGTGTTGATTGATTACTCATGTTTCTCCTGAAAATAATAGTCAGTTTTGACCTTGAACTGGTCCCCTGGCTACCAGACAAGGTTTATACTGATGTTGAATATAAAAGGAAATGCAATAGATGATTTTATCTAAACCATAAAACAACTCTTTCATTGCTTCTGATTGACTCCATAATTATGTCAAGGACTGTTGATCCCAAACTCTGTCACTGCTATTGTTGAACCCTATACAGCTAGTATCCTATTACTTTGGAATATTAAAAAATACATTTTCTTTCACAGTCTAAAACTATTGAGTAAACCAGAGGTATCCCAAATAAATTACATCAGATTGCTTGTTAAATTTGCTGATTGCTTCTGTGATACATTATTTTATGCCTCATGCCCCTTACAGTTAACTGAGAGCAAGTTTTGGCTTTCAGTGCAGTAGGATCAAAGTATTGCATATAATCATGTAGGCAGCTCTTACTTCTTTAATGCACTGGTATTTTAATTTAGCATTTATTGTTGTGTACTTTGGTAAATAGATGTGTTTGCAATTAAAATATTTTATAAAGAGAAGGGACCATAATAGAAGCATGAGGAATATTTCTTTTCTTTTCTTTTCTTTTTTTTTCTTGGTTTTTTGGTTTTTGGGCCACACCCGGTGGTGCTCAGGGGTTACTCCTGGCTCCTGGCTGTCTGCTGTGAAATAGGTCCTGGCAGGCATGGGGAATCATATGGGACACTGGGATTCAAACCAACCACCTTTGGTCCTGGATCGGCTGCTTGCAAGGCAAACGCCACTGTGCTATCTCTCCGGGCACCATGAGGAATATTTCTACCAAAATATTAGGCAGCCAAATGCTAGATTTATATTATAGGTTCATTCATCTTGGATAACCTTAGCGCCCCTCCTTCCATTTATTACACTCTGCCTCAAGCCCAGAAGCCCATGTTAGTAGTGACTACAGAATGGATATTATCTGAATTCTCAGTGAATCACAGTTGACAGTGCTGCTATTTCTAAGCCACAGAATCACTCTTTGAACAAAATGCAAGTGCTGTGTCTTTTCAACCTGTTCTTCAACAGCAGAAGCAGCAGGATTCCAGCACTGTATAATAACTGTCAGAAACAATTTCTGCTCTGTAAGTGAGGTGAAACAAAATGTCAAAATATTTGAATACATTTCATTGAGGATATCTTCTTTTAAATTAGTGAAGGCTAGAGAAGAAGAATCCCATTCTCTCAAATAATAAATATGCATGGGACTGAGGAGCCACGTGCATGCTAATAAAGCTGAATCTTGGCTTGTTAATGCCTTATAGGTCCACAACAATAAAACACAATAATTACTAGTTAAAGAGATGCCAGTGTTGGCCTTTTACCAACATCCATGAACATATAATTCATGATAAATTTAGTAAGGCTGAAGCCAGCCGGTTAATTAACCTATTTTTTTTTTTTTTTTTTGCAGTAACTGGGATGGAGAAGCAATCATGTATTCCACCAGCACCCTCCCACATATGGGCATCACATTGCTGGTTGGCCTCTGACATCTAGGCACATACTTTCATACCAGGATCTTTGCCTGTGTTCATATAGGTGAGAGTTCAGGTAGAATTGGTAAGCGAATATCTTACTATGTACCCAGTATACCTTAAAGTGTACAGGGTAGTGTGTTCATACTTACTGGTAGTATTAAGTATATTTTGAAGTCAATAGTGGTTGAAAATTTTCATGGCCAATGACAGATGCCTTTACTTTCTTTTTTGTTTAAAACCCATTAGAATGACAAGAAAAATATAAATGTGTCATAGTACTGAGCAAAAGGAACAGGGATAATTTTCTGCACAACTAATAGATTCCAGAACTTTAGAAAATAGACATGCTAGGACTTCCAGTGCAGAAAGTGCCACAGTATAACAAAAACAAACAACAAAAAGATGACCCTTAAATTGATATTTCTCAGACTCTGCTACTTTCAGCTGGCAAATAGGAAGAAATGAAAGAATTTCTGAGAAAGTTTTAGTGTTTTAGAAATTTATATTTCTTTTAAAATAAAAGAACATAGTTAAAATAGTATTAATAATTATACTTTAGAAAAAAATGTTACTGCATTACATTCACCAACACTGTACAATACCCTTCTACCTTCAGAGATTAAACATCATAAGGAGAGATGAAGAATTCTGAGCATAATAAAGGCCCAAATCACTAGAGCATAGAAACTGAAGCAAAATAGTTTAGTGCAAAACTCTTTGTTCTTTAAAGTCACAACATTTAACTGAAATTTAGATTGTGTAAGACCACTTGCTTGATTGCCTCTACTTTTAAAGACATACAAAAGTGTATTCTTAATTTGGAGCCAAGAGTTGGCAGGGCAACCTGAACTCTTGATCTTGTGAAAAAAGTTCTTTGTCTTCCAACCACGTTGGGATGCAATCTCCATTCTTTGAAATTTCCTTAACAATATGAGGACTGTTTTTATTAGAAACTTTTCACTACATGCATGAAACAGTCTGGCCTTTCCCTTCCTCACAACCACAATTTTAAATTAGTGCAGAAAGTGCCACAGTATAACAAAAACAAACAAGAAGATGACCCTTAAACTCTTATTTTTTCAGACCCGGCAATTTTCTTTTTTTTTTTAATTTTTATTTTGATCATATTGGCTTACATAACTTTCACAGTAGTATTTTAGGTACATATTAACATTGAATCAGGGGAATACCCATCACCAAATTTGTCTTCCCCACATCCCAGTTCCCTTTCTGCAACCCATATGCCCCATCATCACCCCCAGGGCTGCTAGAGTAGGTGGTCCCCTCTTTGTCTAGCTTACTATTAGTGATCATATATCTGTTTGATGCTGGTACCCTCCCTTGTTTCCCCCTCTATTTAAGAGGCGGAGCTAGATAAATCGAGTTATGTGGTTTTGTTTGAAGGAAAGAAAAGCAATAGTTTGGGGTACAAAATAAGAAAAAATAAAATTAAAAAAAAGTCAAATACACTGAAGTCGTAGAAGGCAGGGTCCTTCTAGAGACTTTCAACCTCAATTTGAGAGAGGATATGAAAAAGGTAATTGAGACACCACAACAATACAGAAAGAAATATCCAATTAAATATCCAGTGAGCACTACAGCAATAAAGACAAGCACCACACAATAGTCTCGGTTCTGAAATCAAATCATGATGGAGTGCAAAAACAAAGAGAAAGATAAGATAAAATAAAGTAAAATAAAATAATATTGGATACATCAACTTTAATCTCTACACCAAAATAAAGACTTCAAAAATAGATCAATCAATAAATAAATATGTGGAAAAATGTTTGTTTTGTGCTTTTTTTTCCCCTTTTCTTTTCCCCCCTGCATAGGCACAGTAACTATTGGGGATATTATAGAGGGAATTCCCTTGGCCTAGGAGATACAGGGTTTCTCCATCCCTGAAGTATACTGTCATGGGATTAACTGTAGACTCCTTCCATGATCATTTACCCTCCCCTCGGTGCTTTTGTGGTGTATGGAAGACTTCTGCTTCGTCTTGGATGGTAAAGTCAGACTTCTGTATCTAGAGATCTTGGTGACTGTGCAGCTCAAGGAATGGAGTGTATGGTGAAGTCTTTCTTTGTGGTTCTAGCAGTTCTGCTTCTTCAGTGTCGTTTTAATCCATCTTCTGTAGTTGGTGGTCTTGGTTATTATGTTACTCCTAGGATGGGTCTGGGATAAAGTCAGACCTGGCAATTTTCAGCTAGCAAATAGGAAGAAGTATCTTTATACGGATTTTATTAAATGTGTAAAATGCTTTGGAGGTATTTCCATTTTAATGGTTTTCTTTCTTTCATTCTCAATCCATGAGCAAGAGATATATTATCTTTCTTTGTGTCCTCTTATTTCTTGGCACAATGTTTTTAGTTTTCTTTTTTTTTAGGCCTTTCTCCTATTTAGTTGCTTTCAAGGTACTTTATATTTTATTTTATTTATTATATTTTATATTTTTATATATTTAATTATATATTTATCTATTTTATTTATCTATTTTATATGTTATCTTGTTTATATATGTTTACATATATTTTATTTAGTTATTATATTCTATTTTATATATGTAAAAATATTTTTTTTTTGGTTTTTGGGTCACATCTGGCAGTTCTCAGGTATTACTCCTGGCTCTATGCTCAGAAATTGCTCCTGGCAGGCCTGGGGACCTATATAGGCTGCTGGGATTTGAACCACCGATCTTCTCCATGCAAGGCAAATGCCTTACATCTACGCTATCTCTCCAGCCCCAAATTTATATTTTGAGGCCCAATTATGAATACAATTGTTTATTCTCTTTCATTATTTGTATACAGAAAATGCCATGATTTTTTTCATATTAATTTTGTAGCTTTATACTTTGTGAAATCTAGTTATTTCTGGGAGCTTTTCTGTGTCTAGAGCTTTATTGTAGGGTTTTCTAAATACAGTATTATGTCATCTATAAAGAACCAGGTATAATCCCTGAGAGCTGCTGGTTGTATATCCCCGCCCCCAAAAAAGGCCAAGAGGTCTCAGGTGCATTGGTGGTGTTAAAAAGGATAGAACTAGGGGCCCGGGAGATAGCATGGAGGTAGGAGTTTGCCTTTCATGCAAAAGGTCATCGGTTCGAATCCCGGTGCCCCATATGGTTCCCCGTGCCTGCCAGGAGCAATTTCTGAGCATGGAGCCAGGAGTAACCCCTGAGCACTACCGGGTGTGACCCAAAAACAAAAAAAAAACAAAAACAAAAACAAAAAAGGATAGAACTACACATCCAAGCCAAAGTCAACAACAATGGAATCAAGAGACCCATACTTTATAATCAAAATTGAAAATGGGCCTATTATATTGGCAGGCTGCAGGGCAGGGTTGGTGGCATAAGATACACTCTGCAAACATTGGTGGAGTGAGCTGTAGATAATGGTGGTGGGAGGTAGACACTGGTGGTGGGATTGACCCTAAAACAGTGAATGCTAAAACCCAACTTTGTAAATCAGTATAGTTTCAGTAAAACATTAAAATGTTTCAATAAAACATTAAAAATAAAAATAAAATGAGGAACAGGCAGTAATTAAAAGGATGAAACTCAAGAAAAGCATAAAAGAAATTATCTATGCAGCTCAGGAATAGCTTTTGGTAGTGTGAAATCATGGGGTCAAACCCTAGCAGCACTCTAAATTCTTTGATTTTCATGGCATGATCATGATCTCTGGGACCCTGTAACCAAATGTGTGACCACACAAGCAATGAAAAGGGAAAAGAAATGATGGCATACAACCACTGAGAAAGATAGAGCTGAAACAAACAAAAAAACTGGAATGCAGTCTGTTGAATTTCTTAGAAGTAACGGTGTTATAGCTGAGAACAAACTCTACAAACACTGGGGATGTGCATTTCAGAGCTTCTATTCCAGCAACTTCATTTTCTCACAGTACATGTGCTGACCTCTAGCCCTGCAGCATGCCAGGTCAGACTCAAGCTTTACTTCTTCACTAGCTGGCATGTTTTTCTTGGTCTTGGTTCCCTAACATTGTTTTCCTGATAACAATTTTTGTATTTGAAAAATTTGTGCATGTCTTTTAATGGTGTACAAGTCTCTAAATGATCACATATTTTAGGCTACTTACTTTGACAATCTTACTACTCTGTTTCCATAGCCCTCTAATATAATTCTTTGGACCTTTTCCACCCTCTTATCCCACTCCTTCTTTCTAGGTAAGCTCCGTTCTGTGGTCAGTATCTAAAGTTTCATTTTATTGGCATTGTCTGCTTTTTTGCTTCTTTTTCATTCCTTTAATTTTTATTGATATGAATTTTCAAAGTTGTTCATAATAGAATTGTTTCAGGCATACAGTGTTCCAATATTAATCCTCATCACCAGTCTCCTCTTCCCATTAATAATACCTATCCCCAAGTCTGTTGGCAGTTGTATGAAAGATTTATTTCATATTACTTGTTCCAACAAAACATAAAGCAATGGCAAATGGATTTATCAGAAAATAAATCAATAAAAGTTCACGTGTCTTTGCCGATCCTCACCAAATTACAGGAGCAGCAGGGTATTTGTTGAGTAGATCTGTTCATTCAGGAGCTGTGGTGAGGGCCCATTGATATGCTACAGATAGAGTATGGAAGCTGCTGGAATATAGTCAAAATAAAAGGGCTCTGCTTTCTGTCCATGAGCAGGCCAAGTGATGTCAGATGGTGGCAAGCCTCATCTGGGGTGGCAAAATCTCAAGTGGAAGGAAGGTCCAGTTTTATTTTCTCCATTCATTTTCCTTTTAACCCAGAACCATATATAAGAAAATACTTTTCTTAAAATATAAAATTTTCTCAGAGATACTAAAGCTGATAGAATTGGGGTTCACTTATAATTTCTATTCAAAACCTATATTTGAAGAATGAACATTACAAATCAAGGTTAGCCTGCTGAGAGGAATGAGAATATAACAGGTATGATTTTGCTCCAAAGACAAAGTTATAGGGCCAGGGTAATAGTTTAGACATTGCCCATGCTTACCCAGGTTTTAATCATTTGCATCCCACATGGCTCTCTGATCTTTCTAGGATAATTCCTGAGTGAGGACCCAGGAGTAATTTCTGAGGAACACCAGGTATGAATCAAAAACAAAACAAACAAACAAAAAAAACAAAGCAAGACTAAATTATTGTGGGAGGAGGGCCAGAGCCACATTACAGAAGATAGGGTGTTGTCTTGCTTGTGATGAACCCAGATTCCATATCTGTCATCATACATAGTTCCCTGAGCATCACTGTGAGTAATCCTTGAGCACAGAGCCAGAAGTAGTCCTGATCACCATTGAGTATGACTCCAAACAAAGAAAAAAAACAACAAACAAAAAAACCCTAAATTATTTTTGTTTTACTAATAGAACCTCAGCATTGTCTGCTTGGTTAGTGTTAAACATGATTATCTTGTTGATGATCATATATCATATCACATATATATTATATACATGTACATATGATATATATCATATATTATAGTTGAGTATCTGCTATTAAAATGTAAATTAAAAAATAAATGTATGTATATACACAGAGTCTTTTCTCAGCCTTGTTGGTTCTAAGCAGCAGCATCCAGGACAGCTGTGGGTTCAGTGGTCAGCATATATATATATTTCTTTAGGTATTCTCCCCAATTTTTCAGACTAGGTAATTTAAAAGAGAAATAGATACTTTCTGCACCCCAAATCTCTAGAAATGTCCCTCATAATTATTGCTGATAGGCTTTTCATACCCCATTTGGTAGTAAAATACAGCAGCTCTCTGTACTTCAGGCTAATCTCAAAGTCAAATTCTAACCCAAGATTTTCAAGATATAGAATCTATATTTTTTATTATGAATCAACCCAAACAAAGAGAATTTTTTGTGGTGCCTTAAAGTAGGGACAACACAAGTTATTCTTAACTTCCTCTTCAAACTATATTCTTTCATAATCTTTTTGCCCTTGCCAACTCTCTCATGCCCCTGGGATAGCATGAATGTTCTGAATGGGGCCTTAGACTGTACCTCCTAGGGTTTGAAATCTGGAGAATGAAATATGAGATGGTTTTATTTTTTTCATATGTCAACTACCTCCAGTTATCTATGCTCTATTGAGAAAAACTAAAAGGAAGGTCCACTTGGCATACTAGAGCATAGCCAAGATCCCTTGAGTTACTTATTTATAGTATTTCTTTAAAGATTATTTAGTAAAAAAAAAACAATTCAGTAAAGGGAAAATTAAGAAATTGAATGGGCTATACGATTGAACAATGGTAGATCATAAAGGCTCCACATGCCATAATTCCTCCTGGGAGAGCAGGTCAATAGCAGAGGCCACTGCCAGAAATAATCCATACCAGGCTGGTGAAGGTAAAACATGTGTCCAGGGACCTTTATACCTAGTGGAGCAAGAGTATGAGGCTGGTCTACACATGTGTATTTACTGGGAAATTAAGACTATCCCCATGGGCTGGGGGAACAAAGAAAAAGAGCATATCTAGAAACTTCCTACTTAGGTGGGTCTTTGACATATAAAAGAGGAACCTATTATTGGTTAGACTAGAGTGAAGACCAGTCAACCTGACACCTCCCTTTGTCTTTTAACTAAAATGCAAACTTATGATATAAATCAGTATAAATCACATTCTAATGTTTTCCTCATAATGCAGAAACCCTACGTAGGAGCTAAAAAAGGTGGCTGTATTTTGCATAGACACAATAAAAGCTGAGGAAATAAAAGTGATAAAACTTTTAGCCTCAGAAAAGGGTGGGCTTTCCTAGGAGCATTTGGTCATATTTCCAACTGCAGTCTTCAGGCATTACATTTTCCTAACTCCAGAGAGTCTTTCTTCTTGTTTGCAAGTTACTGCCAGGGTACCACAAAGCTTGCCCCTGGATCCTTTGTAGCTAGGGTGGCTCAAAGCTTGTCCTGGTTTCCATAATAGGACCCAATTTGGGGGGTGTATAGCTGATCTTGGAGAAATTAAAGATTAAGTTAAGTCAGTATGATAAATGTGCAGGGTTAAAGGCTCACCTGCAAATTATAAATTTTGGAGTTCCTATCCTTAATAGACAGGAACTCTTCTCATGTAATATACCCCCATTTTAGTGGGTCTATGCAAAAAGGAAAAGAAAAGATATTGCCACAATATAATATTGGTGCATTAGGGGACTATAAGTAGGTTGTAGTATCTGCTACTCAGATTTTATACTTTATAATTCCTGATACATAGGTATAATAACATTGTTCCCTATGAAATGTATATAAGGAGATACACATATTCAATGTTTTTTCTACTGAATAGGTCCAAAGGAACAATAATGTATCCCAGTAAATACATATAAATAAATAGGGATAGGAACTCCTAAATTTTTTATTCCAGATGGGGTGGGTCTTTCACCTTGAACAATTGCCATAATGACTTAGGTTTTAGTCAATTGGACATTAGCTGGTCACCTGAATCTTGGATCCTATCTTTAGAACTGGCATATTATTTTACACCAGCACCAGAAATTGAAATTCTTCTAGGGAAGACCCTAATTCTGTCCTTGCACCAACTTGCACTCTTAGAATGGTTTCATATAACACCCTAAAGACTTGGAGCAGCAACGATTTGCTTTCAGGGCAGGTTTCCCTGCCTCTATCATAATAATAGTGAGATGAAACTGGAAGATGCTCCGTGACATCCTGAATTTGACATAGGATCTGTGCAAAATCCAAGATCTCTAATTACTGAAACCTTACTGTGACAACTGTGATTGATGAGAACTTTTCCTGGGATCATGAAGAAAGACTTTGCGGGGTCAGATAGCTTTGTATATCTGGAGCCTATAGTTGGTCTATGGCAAGATGCTTCATGGGTAGGGACACCATACTTTTTAGGTCAAAGGTTTTTTCTATTTTCTCAGCATTTTCTGTGCCTGTGCAAAAAATGCCTTTCTTTTAGAAAGGGTCTTCAGTACTTTCCTAGAATTATTGGACATGAATTACTTTATTTTACCTCATATTTTTGCATTTTTTATAAAATTAAGGAGGAGGAAAATAAAAAAATATGGAAGTCAGGGGTTAAGTGGATCTCTGATGCATTGGTGGAAATAAAAAAGGACAGAACCAAAGTCAATAACAATGGAATAAAGAGACCCAAATTCTAATAATCTAAACTTTAAATGTTCCTTTATGGTGGCAGACTGGGTGGGTGCAACATATGGGGGTTTTGTAACACTCTGGGAACATGGTAGGGAGAGGTCAACATCTGTGGTGGGATTGACTCTGATTCATTTTATATCTGAAACTCAACTATGAAAAACTTTGTAAATCGCAATGGTTTAAATAAAATTAAAATGTATAATAGAAAAATAAACATATCTTCCCTAGTCTGTTGAATAAGTCCAAGGTGGGTTGAATCTAGATTACTGCATCATCTAACATGGTTATATGTTTGTTTATGGCAGTCAGGAAGGTGGTGGAAATGTCTTGCAGTGGCTGGGTGAAGTCACATGCTACAGTCCTTGAGCCAGGGCCCACTCAAAGAGAAGATTTTGGTCTTGTGCAGCAGTTCATGGTGATGGAAAGTAGAAGGGTTGAGGGTGTGTGTGGCGTAGTGCTCCAAGACACAAGGGGTATTGAGCTATAGGGTTATAGGTATTTATTAGGGAAAGCAACATATCCAGGACAAGTGAGGATAGGAAAATAATATTAGATGTTTGCTGAGAGGCAGGGGGAAAGAGGGAAGATAGAAGGACTACGAACAACATAGACAAGCATTATGTAAAATATAGATGGACATTAGATTAACATAAAGACAAGAGTCTGTTTAAAGGCCTTTGTTTATTTTCCCATAGTGATTTAAATCAGAAAATAAGGGGCCAGAGCAATGGCACAGCGGTACAGCTTTTGCCTTGCACGTGTCTGACACAGGACAAACCACATTTCTATCCCCCAGCATCCCATATGGTCTCCTAAGCCAGGAGCAATTTCTGAGCGGATAGCCAGGAGTAACCACTGAGTGTCACTGGGTGAGGCTCCCAAAAATCGGAAAATAAATTTTCATTTTTCAAGTTGTTCTTTACAACTTTTGTTCTTCACTGTGACAAATCAAGATTTTCTAAGAGGAAATTCACATAGGTCTTTGTTTCTTCTGCCTTCCTTATAGAAAAAACATTTCAGATGTATTAAAAGTACTGTGGTAACTTCCAAATTTCTATCTTTTTTAGAGAAACTCACCAAACTATGCAGTGACTGCAATAAAACCAGCTGCTGTCTGTCACATTTTTTTCCTTTGGATAATAATCTGTGGAAATCCTGTAATATACTTTTATTTGTAGATGTTAGTGTCAGAGACATTTGAGTAAAAGTCTCAAATGTCTTGAGACCTTTTGTGACAGGTGAGGCACCTAAACCGTGGTTTTGAACTCACCCTGAAAAAGTGCAGCAAAAATAGACTCATTGAGTTGCTTGTGCCTCAGCCAAGCATGCTCTGCAGTTTTCTCTTTAATTTCCTTTCTGACCCATTGGTTTCTTCAGTAGTGATCTGTTTAATTTCCAGGTTTTAAAGTTATTCTTCTGTGTCTGTTTAAAGTTCACTTTTAATTTCAGTGCATTGTTTTATTTTTTAAAGTTAAGACATTTTATTTTATTTTTTAAAATAATATCTTTATTTAATCACTTTGATTACAGACATGATTGTAGTTGAATTGCAGTTATAAGCCTCATCACTAAGCCACATTATCCACTGCATATATTACAAGGGCTCAGACATGTCTTAATGATCATAAGAAAATCCTGAGGAGTCCAAAGCACAACTTCACTCCAGCTCGTTAGATATTCAGTATAGTATGGGGACATTGGTCCATATGAGGTGAAAGCCTTTTTAAACCAGCTGAGTGAGGCCATGTTCACATCCTCATAAAATGGAGGTTGATTATCTTCCTGATGGGCCAGGGCAAAAATATAAAGTTTATGTGAGATTCACCTGGAATTACATATAGATGCTCTCTGCCAGGCTGCAGTGGGGGAGTGAAGAATGTCTCTACAGAGCTGCGGCTTTCAAATTTTGAATCTGCAGAGGCTGTAATCAGTTTGTCAACAGCATCCTCCTCATCTGATATCTTTGCCCTGGAACATAGTAGCTTCTCTGGTTTAATACCAGTGTTGAGTGATGAATTATTGGCTTTGTAATGACCTCTAATTTGAGAATGCATCACTACTGGAAAGGTACTTTTACTTTCCAATGTGGAAGACATTTAAGAATGTCTGGTTTGTATACATAAATGCACCAGAGTAACATCAAGTGTCCTAAGAGAAACACCAAGCTGCCTAGTCTATATGTTATTCTTTTAGTTGAAGCATATGGTAAAAAGAAGGTTAAAATGCTTAGTACATTTATTCCAAAGCTCAGACACTATTATATCCTTAATTCACCCCCGTGACTATTGTCCTAACCCATGAGGGGGTTATTGCCTTAATGCACCAGAGATTCATATCACTCACTATTGTTGATATCTTTCTTCTCAGGTCTCTGTTCTGGGTTCCAGGTGTAAAGGCTTTACATGCCATAATTTCACCCTGGCAGAGCAGGTCTGGTGCAAGGGCCACTGCAAGAAAGAATCCAAACCAAACTGGTGAGGGTAAAAAAGTGTCTAGGGGAAATTTCTACTTCAAGAAGAAAGAAAAAGAGGCCAACCGAGACTGCAGTATTTATTGGAAATTAAGACCATTTATGTGCAAGGGAGGCAAAGGCAAAGGACCTAACCAGAAACTCTTCTTGCCTAGGTGGGTATTTGCATGTAAAAGCAGAAACCATGGCAGTGGTCCTCAAATAGTGGGGCGTGCCCCCCTGGGGGGCGAGGTTCCATAAAGGGGGGCGGGTTTGACTTCGGGAAACACTGTCATAACAAGTTAAGCCCTGTGTTTATGTTTCTATGTCTCTGGAGCTGAGAGTTGCTGTGTCCTGCTTAAACCCCACTTCGAAAAACTATGCATTGCAAAAACGTGCTCATTGTAGCCATTACCCCAGACCTCACTTCTGATTAAAATAATCAGCTCAGATTATTTTATATATTTTTGTTCTGCAGGCTAAATTTTTTAATAAAGATACTATTTACAGTCACGTGGGAGGGCGCGAAAAATGTTTTCTTCTTTCTAGGGTGGCATGACAGAAAATAATTGAGATGCACTGGATTAGGGTGAAGACAGGTTAACCTGACAGTAGAGCACTTGCCTAGCATGCATAGGACCCTGTCTCTGGTCCCAGGCACTTCATACTCTATCCACAAAGACTTTTGGCTATGACTCCAAGCCCACATTATCCGGTTTGGCACCACTGAGCACTGCTGGATGTGACGTCTGTTTAATGCAAATTGAGAAACACAATAACGATAGTATATCATTAAAAAGTTCTAAATAAATCGCAGAATAGCATTTTTGCAAGTTCCACCATTAAGTCTCTAGGCAGTTGGGGTTAGGATGACCATCCTGTTCATAGTAATATTCTAGCCAGCAGAGAAAAGAGAACAATGAGTTGTGCATTTTAGATTCCAGAGGAATTATGAATATCTGGTATTTGGGTAGCAGTCTGTCCAGAATAAGAGAAACGGAAATCAAGCAATTCCTAGAGAAAACTCAGAAGAGAATACAGCCAGCTGGTGTATGAACTACCTTGCTGCTTTTTTGAAATCTGATAATACTCTGCTATGATCTGGTCATAGGAGACTCTGTAGAATCTTTTCCAGGAGACCATTCTTTTTACTTTTGTTGAAATAAATGTTATTTTCCCAAAAAGTTTAAAACTGATTCTTGGGCAGTGATAAAAAAAGATCTAAGATTTTTGGTCCTCTAAAGCTTACCCCTATGCACTAAATCTTAATCTTTAATTCCTTTCATTAAGGACAAATTTATTTAATCTACATTTTAACTGGCCAATTAATAAAATGATTCCATTTAAATCATTTTATCAAATAAAGGAAAAATCTATTCCTTAGGGGAATGGTAGGCCAAAAAGAGTTGAGACCTATCCATATGGTAGGTACCTTACCTAAATTTTAAAAACGGGACACACAAAAAGGAGGAAAAATAGCAAAGAATTTCTTTTCTCAAAGTCCTTGAGGGTCTCTCTTAAAAGCTACAAAAATAAGTTCCTGAGAGTCTCTCTTAATAACTACAAAAATATTACTAATATCTATGCATCCAGTACATTTTTAGGGCAGCAGGACGGAACCCACATTCTCAGCATCTTATCAAAGAAAGATAAAAATTGTCTGATGTTCACAAATCAATGAGCTACATTACATATATGTTACTAAAACAATGCAATCCATCTCCCTGTTTTTGTATCTAAAACTAGACCATAATAATGAGAGTATCAAGAAAAAAGAAGTGGAGGGTGAATGTAAGAGGGTGAAGAGTGGAATAAGTCAGCGAACTGGTGATAACAAAATGTCATTGGTCAAGGGTCCTTTGTTTATTACTGTAATTTAGAGCTGAGATAATTATGTACATAAAACCATAAAAAACTATTGTAAGAAAGTGACCCAAACTTTAATAGATAAAAAAGAACAACTTTGCTAAGGAAATGGGGTAGTAAGTGTGAGGGAACCTTGGGCCACCGAAGGGAGTTTGACCCTGGGACTTTACAGAGGGAATACTGAATGCCAGAAACTATTATTTAAAAAAAGTAAATTATGGTGCCTAAATAAAAAACAATAATAATGTACCATAAGATTAACAGATTGATATGATAAAAATGGCTTAACTAAAAGACAATCCTGTGACTGTTACATATCTTTGCTTATGTGTTTGTTTGGTAAAATAATATTTTTATTCTTAGCATTATAACACTTTATAAAAAAGATATTTATTTTCCTCTGATAATTGCCATCAGACTATCTTCTTTGGACTAAAATATTGCATGAATATGAAAGTTCTATACATATGTTATGGTGTTGCAATAAAATAAAATCTTTTATAAAGCCAAACTAAACATGCACTAGCTATTAAAGAAGATAAATAAGAAAACATGCAGTTGAAAATATTTCCTCTGTATATGACAATATTATCCACAAGAATCATTTGAATTGAAAATAAATTGGGTAATGAAAGGAATTCTTCTGCCTCATTAAAAATCTCTATGACTTGAAAGAATATCTGTGTTACCTACTTTGTTATAATCTTAATCACTTTATAGCTGTAACATTACACTTGTTATTATGATTCTTTAGATAGCTGCATATTCTGGGTAATGTTAGTGCCAAAGTAACTGTGCCTCTTAGATAATGGCTCTAGTTCTCTCTTTTTCCACCCTTTCCCTTTTAAAATTATTTTGAGCTTTGAAAGACATATTAGATTCCAGTTTCCCTCTTCACTCCTCTTGAAATAAATCATAAATATTTGATCAAAAGGATAGGATGTATTTTAAATTTTGTAGAATACATAAAAATAGCAATTATTGATAGATATTTCAATTCACTGATTCACCTTGTTTTGTCAAAATAAAATTTTTTGGCTAACTTTCTTTAACTTTTCACTTCATTATTGAATAAAGTCTGAATCCTATGTGTATTCATCTATTTTAGGTAACATAAATGTCACAGATATTTGTTTACAAATCAATAATATTTTTAGTTTGAGACAAAAAAAGTAAAAGCAAAGGGTGAATCAATGACAAAAGAGGTATGAATACTGAGTATATAGGGTCATTCTACAGCAATACAAAGATTGCATTAGTTGCTAATTCTGACATAGGTAGTCATCATTTTGTTCAGAAAACATGTCTTTCTCAATAATAAGACTAGAGAAAGATGAAGATCACAGTTCATATCTATCTTAATAAAAGGGTATCTTTTAGATGCAACAGATAATCCCAAATGTTGTAAAAGATTTATTGGTGCTGTAAATCCAGGAGAAAACTAACATTCAGATACCATATTTCTTTGTTAGAATGTTCTCCTTATTTCTCAACTGACTTCTACTCTGAAAACTGGCCTATTTGCAGATTCTGTTTTGTTGCAAGAATTGGGGAAAGATCTAGAATTATGCCTACCTCGATCTAGATCAATTGCTTTCTGTTCCTTCTGGACCTGACTTGATTCCAAATGATGTGACTTAACACTGCATTGGAAAAACTATGACCTTTCAATCTTGCTTAACTGGTATTCTAGATAGCTTCTTATTCACACATTGTATCTATAAACACATTGTATACATGAGTTAGATCACTCCAGGCAATGTATTCCTAAACCCACACAGATGGGTCTGAAGAAGCAGTATACCTGTTAAAGATTAATAACCAAGCCAGTCAGGAGAAAGTCAAGGAGTCATTCTGCTTTTTATGATCTCTCTGTGCCCAAAGTCTCAACTGCCTGTTTTTAAAAAAGTAAATAAATACTCATCCAACCAGGAGGGGCAGGGTGGAATAAGATCCAGGGTGGACTTTTATATATCAAAGGAAGTGATTTATGGTAAAGAAGAAGATGGGGGGATGCATTTGTTTTAAGTTCTACCCTTTCTGTTTCAAATAAAACAAAAAATTGAGAAAAGCTACAAGTTCTCCACCAGAGATGGGAACCCCAGATCAGAACTTATAGACAAGTAGTTATTTTGCATAAGCAGAGCAAAATTTGGCTATAAAAGTGTCGTAGGTTAGATTGTGAATACAACATTCTCAAAACAATCAGCCTTTCCCCAAATTTTGACTTATACACCACAGTTTTTCTTAGACTTCTCTGAATACAGACATAAGAATCTTTCTACAGATACACTTAATTTGATAATTCTTAATCATTCTTACACTTAATACAAGTCTAGAACACCCGAGTTCCTGTTTTGTTTTGTTTTGTTTTGTTTTGTTTTGTTTTTGGGTCACACCCGGTAGCGCTCAGGGGTTACTCCTGGCTCCATGCTAAGAAATTGCTCCTGGCAGGCACGGGGGACCATATGGGGCACCGGGATTCGAACCGATGACCTTTTGCATGAAAGGCAAATGCCTTACCTCCATGCTATCTCCGGGCCCCATCCGAGTTCCTTTTTAATAAACTTCTCTAACAAAATCATAACATTTCTGCATATATATGCAGTTTGAATTTAAGTTTGCTAAAACATTCTCATAATGAGCACTGTAATAAAAGTCTATAGTATCCAAGTTATTTTTTCATTAACTTCTGTGGACAAAGACATTAGAGAACATTTTAGAAATGAGTAGCTGAGAACCATTAAAAATCTTACAGCATGGAGCCAGAGAGATAGCACAGCTGTGTTTGCCTTGCAAGCAGTCGAGTCAGGACCTAAGGTGGTTGGTTCGAATCCCTGCATCCCATGTGGTCCCCCGTGCCTGTCAGGAGCTATTTCTGAGCAGATAGCCAGGAGTAATCCCCAAGCAACACTGGATGTGGCTCAAAAACAAAAACAAAAATCTTACAGCACTATGCATTTCCCCAGAACTGTGCAAATTAATATGAAACCATTAAAGTTGGATACAAAACTTTCTGTTTGCAGTCGGGCATAGAACAAAAAGTAGCTTTTAAGAATTTATACAGGCAAAAGACATAGTTTCACCAGAAGTATCATGACTGATGCAAATAGGATTGAGAGATTAACCTAGAAGAAAGTTACAGGAGGTTCTGAAAGTATTTTCTCCTCAGTTGGGCTTCTTTGGCTGGGCTTGACTCTTCCACCTTCTGTGAAGCAGACTGCTGAGGTCTTCTAGAATGGGAAGGCTTTTGGTTCCTGGACCAGAATCTGAGCGGGGGAATTCACTTATCTCCCTGCTGTAGTCCCTTTAAAATGGAATTTTCTCTGTGACTTCTACCCCATCAATGACCTCAATAAACTGCTGCAGGTCGGGTGGCTGATGTCCTCACAAAAGCATCTTTTGTAGAAGAAAGGCAGTGGGATGCTGCTCAGAGACCTCAGCAATCTCCCCTTAACTGCCTGCTCCTGTCACACCTGAGAGGCTCACCGCCATGTTTAGAAAAGGGGTCATGTGCAACAATGTTCTGGTTAAGGGCACTTGACACTCAGTCCAGTTCAAGGAGGCCATGATGGTGATTTTACACCAGAGGGTTAAATAACTCAACATCATTGGAATCTTTTTGAATCTCTGGATCATTGTTCAAGCACCAGCTGTAAAACAATATCTCACAAGTTGTGAGAACACCCCAGGCACTGTATTTCTAACTCCCACTAAAATGGTCTGAAGAAGCAGGTTATTCACAAAGGATTAATTAACCAAGTCAGTCAGGAAGAGTCAAGGAGTCAGTCTTCTTTTCATGGTCCTTCTCTACCCAAAGCTAGAACTGCCCCAAACCCCGTATTTCTTAGGCCAAGGGAATTCCCTTTATAATCTTCCCAATATTTACTGTGTCTATGCAAAAAAAAAAAATAGTTCCTTTCTCTCCATATCCCCGCCAATACTGCTTGTTCTCATTCTTTGTGATGTGTGCCAATCTCTGGGGTGTGAGGTGGTACCTCATAGTTGTTTTGATTTGCATCTCCCTCATGATTAGTGATGTGTAACATTTTTTCATGTGTCTTTTGGCCATTTTTATTTTTTCTTTGTCAAAGTGTCTGTCCATTTCTTCTCCCCATTTTTTTTGATGGAATTAGATTTTTTTTCTTGTAAAGTTCTCCCCATTTTTTTGATGGGATTAGATGTTTTTTTCTTGTAAAGTTCTGTCATAGCAAGACTCTGGAAACAGCCAAGATATCCTTCAACAAATGAATGGCTAAAGAAACTGTGGTACATATACACAGCTGTCAGGAGAAATGAAGTCATGAAATTTTCCTATACATGGATGTACATGGAATCTATTATGCTGAGTGAAATAAGTCAGAGAGAGAGAGAGGAGAGAGAAAGAGAATGATATCAGTCATCTATGGGTTTTAAGAAAAATGAAAGACATTCTTGCAATAATAATTTTCGGACACAAGAGAGAAAAGAGCTAGAAGTTACAGCTCACCTCATGAAGCTCACCACAAACAGGGGTGAGTTTTGTTAGAGAAATAACTACGTTTTGAACTATCCTAATAATGAAAATGTATGAGGGAAATAGAAAGTCTGTCTAGAGTACTGTCGGGGATTGAGTGGGGAGGAGGGAGATTTGGGACATTGGTGATGGGTATGTTGCACTAGTGATGGGTGGTGTTCTTTATATGACTGAAACACAAACAAAATCACGTATGTAATCAAGTTGTTTAAATACAAATTTAAAAGAAAATTAAAAAAAGAGAAAAACTACTCTGAAAACTAAAAAAAGAAAGGCACAAATTAATTACTTTTGGTTTTGTTATTGTTGTTTGTTTGCTTTATTTTTTTCCCATTTTTCTTTTTCTTTTTTTCTCTTTTGTCCTTTTGTTTTTATTTCAGGACCATGATTATTGTATAGTTTTCATCATTGCTGTGGTGCTTTTTGGGTTTTTTGCTTGACTTTTTTATATTGTTGTTGTTTTTCTTCTCTTTTCCCTTTCTTCTCTTAAAGTAATATTTATAGCCTCTAGAAGGACTCCGTGCATTTTTTGCTTGTTTGATTTTCCCCCCATTTTATTTTTTTTTCTTTCCTTCAAACAGAACCACGTAACTTGAACCATCTTGTTCTGCCTCACACACCGAGGAGGAAATAATGTAGGGAACCAAGACCAGTCATATGAACATTAAGTAGAAACAAAAAATGATCAGATTTAAACACCAAATCCAAAACCAACAACAGAATTGATACCCAATCTACAACAAGCTATACACACTGAGGAAACCACTTATAATAGCAACCCAGCGGGTAAAGGAGGGGGATATGGGATGCATGCTGGGAACAGGTGTGGAGGGAGGACCTTGTATATCTTAGATATTAGTCCCTTATCTGATTGGTATTGTGTGAACTGTTTCTCCCATTCTGTGGGTGGTCTTTGTATTCTAGTTACTGTTTCCTTTGAGGTGCAGAAGCATCTCAGTTTAATATAATCCCATTTGTTTATCTCTGCTTCTACTTATTTGTACAGTGCTGTTTCTTCCTTGAAGATGCCTTTGGTCTCAATGTCATGGAATGTTTTACCTGCATGTTTTTT
>PVKC010008510.1:0-28003 GCA_004027635.1 Crocidura indochinensis
TCTCTCTCTCTTTCTCTGACTTATTTCACTCAGCAAGATAGATTCCATGTACATCCATGTATAGGAAAATTTCATGACTTCATCTCTCCTGACAGCTGCATATTATTCCATTCTGTATATGTACCACAGTTTCTTTAGCCATACATCTGTTGAAGGGAATCTTGGTTGTTTCCAGAGCCTGGCTATTGTGAATAGTGAAGGAATAAATATAAGTGTGAGGAAAGGGTTTTTGTTTTGAATAGATACATTAAGATAAATTTATCTTGATGTTAGCATCCAAAGGACAAATTATTAAAAATATTGCTTTATTTTAGGTGGACTTTTTAAACTAAGGTATATAGTATAGGTAATTGGAAATTTGTAAAATCTAAGAATTCGTCTGGAATTATAAAAAAAATTTTTTTTTGGTTTTTGGGCTACACCCAGTGATCCTCAGTGGTTACTCCTGGTGCTATATTCTCAGAAATTGCTCATGACTTGGCGGACCATATGGTACACCAGGGGATAGAACCGTGGTCTGTCCTAAGTCAGCCGAGTTCAAGGCAAATCCCCTATTGCTGTGCCACCACCCTGGCCCCAGGTTTGGAATTAATTTAAGCTATGATTTCTTTTATGAAAAGTTTAATTCACAAAGCAGCAGTATTATTACTGGAAAGAAACATTCATTGTTTCTATTAATATTTTTCAAGTCAATATATGTTCTGAAAGCATAAACAAGCTGTGGCAGTTTTATAAAATTAGTTAAATTTGATGTTTTATTGAAATATAGTTATAAAATTTATTTATTAATGGTTCATATATATTTTTGCACTGCTTAATTGTGACTACTGATCATGCGGTGCCATCCATTTTTGTTGCATATGCTATGAGGGGAAAATAGGTAATTTATAGCACATTATCAGGACTGACTCACTTCTCTGAGGTATCTGGCTTTAATTAAGCCACTTAGAAATAAGCAAAAGGGAACTGCAGTGAATCTAAACTTCCCTTTGGAAGGTTTTATGGATTTATTTAGTAATATTCTGGTTTTTGTCTTTCCTTTTTGGGGGAGGCACACCCAATGCTCAGGAATAAGTTCTGTTTTGTGTTCAGGCATCATTCCTGGTGGTACTCAATGTATTATATGTGGTTCATGCTATCCAACCTGAATTTGTGGTAAGGCAAATGCCTTTACCTGTAGTATAATGGTTCTGACTCTGACGCCTGCACTAATATTTTCTTTACATATTTTACCCTTTTCATATAGATAAAGTAATATACATCACATTCTTTTAGACACATTCTACTGTTATTTATTTTTATAAAAGAATATTAGAATATTTGAGGGATATAATAATATTGCTATATATGTATGTATATATGTATGTATATATATGTATGTATTATTTGTGGAGTAAAATAATATATCCTATATAACCATTAGCTTATTCTTGCAGGGTTTTAATGACCTAAAGTGGCTTTTGAAGTATAAACAGGAGCCCAATATAATTTTTGTACTCTTTCTTGAGTCCTAATTTTGGTATCTCTATCTTTCTCAACAGTCAGTGCTGAATAAAACCCTTGAGTATTATGATGTGATCTCCTTGTTTACTATATATACTTATTTTATGTTTTTTGTTTGTTTTTTGGGCCACACCTATTGATACTCAGGGGTTACTCTTGGCTATGCACTCAGAAATCACTTCTGGTTTGGGGGGACCATATGGGATGACGGGGGATTGAATTGCAATCCATCATAGGCTAGCACTTGCAAGGCAGATGCCTTACCTCTAGTGCCTCTGCTTCAGGCCCTTATTTTATGTGTTTTTAGACCAAAATATATTTTTATTACATTATAATTTTGAAAATAATCTTTTAGAAATCTTAACTTTTCATAAAAGGATTAAGAAACAGGGAAAATAAAGGAAAAATATACATTTAATGAAAAAGTCTTGGACTATGATATGAAGGTGTTACTTTCAGTATACAAAGAGGTAGTTAGACTGAATGCAGAGATATTTTGAATGATTGAGTTTATGTGGATGAAAATTAATAAAAATTATTTTCCTCTTAGTGAATAACTTTGCATTAATTATATCCTGGATGTAATGAACCTTGTAATGAGTAAATATTACATAGTAAACTAGTTTAAAGATTATATAATTCAATATCCTTACTTAAAAATGAAATTCAGAAAGGAGGGTGCTTCTATATATTTGATTCTTTCTTATTTTGTCTTTTGATCTATGCCCTGTGATGCTCAAGGACTCAGATCTTACTTTTGTTTTTGTGCTTAGGGATTACTCCTAGTAAGGTTTGGGTGAGAGCCATAAGTGGTACCTGGGATCGAACCTGGGTCAGATGCATGCAAAGCAAATACTCTCTCTGCTGTAATATCTTTATTGCTCTTAACTGGTTATTTAAAGAGAAACTCCTATAGTTTTTGTTAGAATGAAGCACAAATACCAACTTTCTCTTGCTATTTACTAAAAAAAAAAACACCTGGAGAATCTAAAATTAGTGATGATAAACCAGAAAATTCAAGCCTAGAACTAGTTCCATTGATCTTTGGACAATAGTTACAAAATGCTGAATGGACAGATTACAAATCTATTTATTATCCTGAAATTCTTCTATGCATAAAAATAAAATCATGTTTACAATAACAATTGGCCAGCGAACAGACGTTATTTATAGATGGTTTTGTTGATCCATAGATATTTCTTGCAGGCTTAGCATTCATGAGTGCCGGATTTTTTTTGTTTGTTTGTTTTGTTTTTTGGGCCATACCCAGTGACACTCAGGGGTTACTCTTGACTATGTGTTTAGAAATCTCTCCTGGCTTGAGGGCCCGTATGGGATGTCAGGGAATTGAACAAGGGTCTGTCCTAGGTTAGCACGTGCAAGGCAAATTTCCTACTGCTTGTGCCACCGCTTTGCAGAATTTTTAAATATATTTTTACAGAGGATTTAAATACATATAGCAAAGTAGCAACAAAGGACTAAGGGCAACATACTGGAAAAAACAGATGTACACATTGTACACAATGGGTCTGGGGATTGGAATGGGGATAGTTGTGGTATCTGAGAGGAAGGGATATAAGGGTGATGGGTAAGTTATTAGACTTATGTACATGAGAAAAAATTATACTAGCATTGTAAAGCACAACATCTCAAATTTCTTTAAAAAAGGAGTATTTTTGAAGAATATTAACATAGCATTTCCATCAAGTATACTCTACCTATGCTAAATAATGATTAGACCCACATGTTGGTAACTGCCAAACTATAGTTACTCTCAGGTGAAGGCTGACATTTAGCTCAGTTGTCCACATATGAGAAGTCTAGGCATGTATTCACCCCCACAAGATAGGGCCCCATTACATAGCTCCCCGCCTTGGGCAATGATTTATAATTCATTCTTATTGTGTTCCTAGATTTCTGTGTTGTCTATTTTTGTTCTACTTGTGTTCAGGATACAAGTCCCAAGCATAGACTTTTATATTTTAAATGAGGTTGTCATTGAAGAGTCTCTTTACTGTCCCTATTGAGGTTCCTTCTCAGGTGAACCCTCACCTTCTTTCTGCCTATGTTCACAAACCTGAGAGTGTGCTACTGCAGTATAGCGATTACTTCAAGCTCCAGGTGTGTACATAGTACCAGTATTTTGCCTTAAAAATTTATTACAGATGTCTGGAATTGAAGTCTGTTGACTAGGTGTAAACATTACCTCATACTCCATTTGACACTGGCACTGTTGGGGGGAGATTATGAAGGTAAATAAAAATGTGCTAAAATGTAAACGTGTGCTGTTTCTTCAGCAAGCTGGGTTTTCTTGTAACAGGCACTTCAGTGTTTTATGAATTAGATAATAGAAATCCAGAAATTAGGTAAAGATTTGCAGCTTGTTAAGGGAACAGTTCCATGAATGTCTTGATTATAAAATATTCATGGTCTTTTTCACAATCTAGCGAAAAAAGCTTCTTCTATGTCATGTATTTTTTTATCCCAGTACACTTTTATGACTGAAGATTATCTGGCTTGCATTGAGAGATCTGATGTTCTGATAATCTTTGTTTCATTGAGGTGCTAGACTCCATTTATTTTCTTTCTTCCTTTCTTCCTTCTTTTCTTCCTTCCTTTCTTCCTTTCTTCTTTATTTCTTCCTTCCTTTCTTCCTTTTCTTTCTTTCTTCCTTTCTTTCTTCTTTCTTTCTTCCCTCCTTCCTTCCTTTCCTTCTTTCTTTCTTTCTTTCTTTCTTTCTTTCTTCCTTCTTTTCTTCCTTTTTTCTTCCTTCCTTTCTTCCTTTCTTTCTTCTCTTTTTTCCCTCCTTCCTTTCTTTCTTTTCTTTCTTCCTTTCTTCTTTCTTCTTCCTTTCTTTCTTTCTTCCCTTCGTCCCTCCTTCCTTCCTTTCTTCAGTTCTTTCTTTCTTTAGTTCTTTCTTTCTTTCTTCCTCTTTTTCATATTTTTTCTTTCTTCTTTTCTTTCCCCCCTTTTTTTGGAGTGGGGTGGCTATCAGAGATACACACACAGCAGTACTTAGGATTTAAGGATTTCACCTGGCTGTGCTCAGGGACCATGTGTGATGTCAGAAATCCAACTCAGGGCAGCCCCACGCAAGACAAGAACTTGTGACTATCATTGTGTCTAAGTAGGAGTTTACTATCTTACTGACTGCTTTCTTCAGCCAATTTGTTTACCTTGCAGGATTTTTTTTTATTTGTATGAAATTTTATATTGATTGACATTCTGTGGCTTACAATACTATTAATAATGTTTTCTCATGCACAAAATTCCAACAGCACACCAATCTTTCTCTTCTAAGGACCCTATACACCCCTCTATCTCAAGTCTTTTAGTCCCACTCAATTTTTTATATCAGTTCTCCTATGATATCACCTATGGACTTTTGTTACTTCTATGTTGTGTATCTATAATTACCATATATGAAAGAGATCATTCTGTATCTATTCTTTTCCTTCTAATTTTGCTCAGTGTAGAAGTGGAGGCTATCATACTGAGTGAAGTTAGTCCAGTCCCAGTTTTTTAAAGGAGTTGCTTTACTATTAAAGTCACTTGTAGATGTGGTTACAAGTAACTTAAACAATACCATCTATATTCTTGTGAAACTCTTGTGGGTAGCCAGTGCTACCCACACATGTCTTTGGTGAGTCTCACTTTTGCTTCCTTCTCTCAGTTCTATGGCAATAACAGAATGACTATAGCCATTAAAATAGTAATTACAAAAATTCAATATTAATTTGTGATTTTTGAATTTGTGTTGCCTGGTGCTGATCATTTGTTCCACCATTCTCACATTGGCGGCTGGAATTCATTTTTGAAACTATATACCATATTATAATTGGGAGTTGGCAGGTGCAAGAAAAAAGTGAGTGAAGTTTTTTTGGCATTGTTTTATTCTCCTTATTTTAAGAAGGTTAAATAAGAAAGATTGGCTGAGTATAGAGGACTGGTACATTCAGTTATGATAAGGGGATGATCCAATGCTGAGTGAGTTCCTATATTATTCTCTGTTAATGTTTTTGCAGTTGAATATAACAGTGCAATTGCATTTTAATTAAATAATATTTTTTCCTCCTACAACCTGTAGCCTGTTAATACAGAAGGAAAAATGCAGAGAAAAAATGGCTGTTGAGCAAATACATTGTGTTCCTCTTGGAATTATTACTCTGATGTGAAAAATCACAAGTGTCCATAATGCCCATGTGTTACTGGTTATATAATCCTTTTATATAAAATTCCTTATCAGTGTTTTAAAATAATCAATTTATTTGAGAAAGAAGCCAAAGAATACCATCATTTTAAAGTAAAATATCTGACTTCACTTGCCAAGTGAATTGGTATTAGGTCTGTTAATGATTTAACTTTTCATTTGCTGATGTCAGCATGAATGTGTATTACTGCTTTCAATTATCAATGAGATACTTGTCTCTTTTTGAGAGGAAGAAAATGTACATTAAATAACTTAAAATAACGACTTTCTTGGATTATAAATTATGTTTTTGTGTATTTGGTAGATAGTAGCAATAGAGTTTAATCTTGTCCTACTTCAATACTTTCTTCATTTTATTTTATCATTACTGGGCTTCTCAGGAGAGGAATTTTAGATGCTTTTCCCCAAAATTTCCCCTTTCCCCCATGTATAATTAAACACTAAGAATAAGAAGCTCTTTTTAGGTAAGGTTTTTACATAATCCAACTCCAATTTTCATCTCTGGGGAGTGGTATGATAGTTAAAAATAACTGAAATCAATTATATGCATAACAAAATATTAAAAAGTTTCTTATAATATTATTTTCAGTGAAAAATATCACATACGAATTCAAAGAACATAAAACCTACTCAATAGCTTTGCTCATTCAAAGTGATTATTATTGTTATTATTATTATTATTATTATTATTATTATTACTCATTGAATTGTTTACTTTGAGCCTTCCAAATGTTGTTCAAGCATTCCAAAGGTCATTGTCATTCTCAGCAACTGAAATACCATGTTGATGCCTGGGTACATCAAGACCTACACCCAGGAATGCTTGAGGAACCTAGTGATCTGGTACTATCTAACCTCCAAACAATCAAATTTTAACCTCTTTATCATCATGTTTACAAAACTTGATTACTGGTAGCCAGATCAATAATGCAGCAGGCAGTGCACTTGCTTTGGGTACATCTGATCTATATTCAATCCCTGGTACACAATATGGTCCAATGGTGATCCCTGAACATAGAACCAGGAGTAAGCCCCAGGCAGGTAGGATATGTCATTAAAACCCAAAGTAAAGAAGCAAACAAAAATTCATTCTGAGATATTGTATATTCACTATGTTAGAAGCAAATTAGTTTGTATAATAAATGTTTTATAGATTGCTTTAAAATTATTTTTCAGGTATCAAGATCTGAAAATAGAGCACAGAATTTTGACTAAGTGTATATTGGTAATCAGAATTTATCTGCTATTCTATTATTGAATATTGCTGAGGTGGTAGAGCACATGTCGTACATGAGCAGGGTTCTGGGTTCAATCTCTGGCTCCATATTGCTCCCCTAGCACTATGTGTGGCTCTGAAAAACCTTGAGCATCAATGATCAATGGGAATATTTTACTTGATAACTGAGAAAGCTTTTGTATATTGCACTAGTTTTATGTTCCAAACAACAGTAATTAAGAGTAACTTCCTTTTTTTTTGGGGGGGGGTCACACCTGGAAGTGCTCAGGGGTTTCTTCTGGCTCTATGCTCAGAAATCACCCCTGGCAGGCATGGAGGACCATATGGGATGCTGGGATTCGAACCACCATCCTTTTGCCTGGAAGGCAGTCGCCTTACCTCCAGGCTATCTCTCTGGCCCCCCGTAACCTCCTTATTATAACCAACAAAATTCTATTCTCATGCTTGAAAATATTTGTCATGTCTTAGTATATATATATATTTTTCCTAGAAAGGATGACAAATTATTTCATGTTATTTGATCATTTATATTTATTTTATAATATTCCTAGTTTTAAATGGTCATTTTTCTTTCTCTTCATCAGGAAAGTATATAAGATCAATGAAAAACTATCCATGGACTATAGAAAAATTGTTTAACTTGTTGACTTAATAATTAAACTCATTGTGCCAAAAAAACCTCATGTACAATAAGAATATCAGTGACTAAAAGCTGTTAACAACAGAATTTTATGTTCAGTGTTTCTCACACTTTTTCAATAGATTTGCGTACAAAAATATGACATTATATTTTATTGGCATTCTCTTGAATTGAGCTCATTATACTTAACTTCCTGGTTGTCATATTTAATTGTTAAACCCTATTTTGATAACAAAAACAACCCAGAAAGTCAGTGATTTCTTAAATGAAATACTGAGAAATTGTCAAAACCATTGCTAGTTTCTAAGATGAGCCACATCTCTGGATAATACTGTTTTGCTTTTGAAGTTTCATCTTATCAAGAAAGAACTGATAATTCTATAATTTCTTTCCAAACTATGACATCAGTTTTCTACTCTTTGGCACATGAGATATTAAGTGTTACACCAGCTTAAGCTGGTATTGAAGAAAGGATTTGGAGGTAGAGAAATGAATCTTTTACCTATAATTTGATTCCTTTAACCAAAATATGTTGGTAGCAATGCAGATGGTAAGATATTAAAATTAAGAAAACACTTCCAAATACAGAAAATTCCTAAGCCTTAACTTCATTAAATTCTCTGGCATATTTGTTCCAGAATAAAGTTTTATAGGTAAAAGGTAAATAAAATATACTTGTATACATACTTATGCCTGCTATATCCCAGACATTGTGCTATGAGTTAGTTCAAAACATTTTCTTCTTACAATATAATGATCCCCATTAAAAATACATGAGTATCAAAGCTCAGAAAGCTTAATATCTTCTAGACCCTATCTGTAACAAGTTTAGAAACAGTGTCAGTGTTACTGTGAAACGTGGTTCTTTTGAGGCTGAAGTGGTAGCACAGTGGTAGGGCATTTGCCTTGCATCCTTCTGACCTGGGATGGACCTGGGTTCGATTCCCAGCATCCCACATGGTCCCCCGATCCTGTCAGGAGCCACTTCTGAGTGCAGAGCCAGCTACTGGAGGTGGCAAAAAAACCCAAAAAACAAAAAATACCCCAAAAAACTTTGTCTTTTTTGACTATGTAACATATGTGACATATTGGGAAATATTTTTATAAAAGCTATTACACCTATTTATGGTTTTATATTTATACATACAAAAGTGTACATGAATATGCACATATATATGTGTATTTGTATGTATGTATTTGTATGTATATATATACATATATATACATATATACATACATATATATATCTGAGAAGTATCTGGTAGCAAGGTTGTAAATCTTGTTTTGTTTTGGGGCCACACCCATTGACACTCAGGTGTTACTCCTGGCTATGCACTCAGAAATCTCTCCTGGCTTGCGGGGGCGGGAGGAGTCATATGAGACATATGAGACATTGGGGGATTGAACTGTGGTCTGTCCTAGGCTAGAGCTTGCAAGGTATATGCTTTACCTCTAGCATCACTGTTCAGGTCACTAGGTTATAAATCTTTGACTCATTCAGATGCAATGGATCAATCATCCGTCCACTCCCAGCCTGTCTCTATGGTTGACACTCTGCCACCCTTTTTTTTCCATATAGGAACAGTGATTTGCAGCACTGTTACTGAAAGGGTATCAGCACATCACTTTCCTTCCTTTCAGTTTTCAATTCTTGTCCAGAGTCATCATTTACTTTTATTGTTGTCATTGTGGTCCCTTCCTTTCTTTATCTTAAATGCATACCAGCCTCATCATTTCTATTGTCAATGGGTATAGTTCTCATATTATGTTTATTTTTAATATCACACATATGAGTACGCCCATTCTATGTCTGTCCCTCTACCTCTGACTCATTATACTCAGCATGATACTCTCCATGTATCAGCAAATTTCATTACTTTGAAAATGTCAATTCTCCCCCAGCATCCCATATGGTCCCCCCAAGTCAGGGGCAATTTCTGAACGCTTAGCCAGGAGTAATCCCTGAGCATCAAGAGGGTGTGGCCAGAAAAAACAAAATAAACAGCAACAACAAAAAAGAAAATGTCAATTGTTTTTAGGAGTGAATGCCGATAATATAGCCTCTATCTACTATACTCCCTCTCTGGATCATTCATGCTTAGATAACTAAACTGCATTTTGTTATACCCTTGAAACAGATAAGTAGCAACCTTAAAATTTGGATCTAATGCAATTTTGTCATTTTATGAAAGCTAACTTATTAATAAGTCATCTTCTTCTGCTCAGTGCTCCTATATATGTTCTTAGATTCATGACTTGACTGTTTCAAGTGTATATTTGCCTTTTTTGTAATTAACCAAATGAATTGTATTCTTATTGTCAATGAATTATTCAGTCAGCCATCTTGTTTTCTCTTGGGGACACCATGGCAGTGTAGATAAACCTCTACATCTCTAATACTCTGGATAAACTTTTTATCCACCCATTTTGGAATAGATGCCATAAACTATCAAGGCTCCTTTCTTGTTCTCTAACACCAGGACCAGGGTAAGTGTTGTTTTTTTCCTCCTCGATTCTTCCACACATAAGTAATGTTTATTTTTTTTCCTTTGATGGCACAGTGCACACTTTGTCACAGGGTAGAATGGAGGTAGAAAACATCAAGAAAGACTTCTATTCTGCTCCCCTCTTCTGGGTTATCCTTGTATTCTGCCAGACTTTGATGTAGTGGGAAAAGATCACAGGTAATGGGCAAGAGGCACCTCTCTTTCTCTCCAGGCTTCTTTTATACATAAAATGCTATGTTTATATTCATTTATTTTTTGTCTTTGAAGTGAGTTCCTTCTCAGTTTTGTCACTAATAAAATATATCTCTTGTTCTTCAGCTACCAGAAAATTCCTTGCATTTGGTCTCTTTTAACTCATGGATAGTATATGGTATACTCTGTCTCTTGGAATAAAACTGAAAAGTCAGATAGCTATATTGTGAAGTTAAGATTAAAATCTAGGTCTGTGTTAATTCCAAAAGTCATGATCTTTACATTATTAGCCATGTTACAGTTCCATAGTTGGCAGGGCCCATTACTGAATTTGAAATTCAGAGTAAACAGAAAACTTCAAATGTGGAGAGATTTATTTTCTTTGCATTATACATGAAGGTAAATCAACATTTGGGTTATAAGATCAAATCTTTCCCAATGCTATAGTCAAAAGACGATAGAGGCAAATGATATATATATATATTTTTTTTTATCAGTTTGGGACTTATTTCTCTAGAGATTTACATAGCAGCTCTATGGAAAGGAAAAAATATTATAAAAATGCTGGTAGGTTATCTCGGCGGGTGGAGTTGTAAGAATTATTAAATCATGCAGAAGGGTGTGACACACATCTGGCCTTGTATAAAGTTAAGGGAAAGTGTGACATTCATTCCTACTCAACATGTAAAATTACATATTTAGTCATAAATTTTTCTCTTTGATTTAAAAGACTATCCACATGTGTTTTCATAAAATAAATGAATTTTCTAGTATATTAATGTTCCTAATGACTGAAGTTCATGCCTTTCAAATTGTTCATAAATAATATTACTGGACTCTTTTACAAATTGCATTATTATGTTTGAATAAAATTCTTTTGGCTATGGGCAGTATATTGGTAGTTGTTTCTATTGGTCACATATTTACATTTGAGGCAACATGGTTTAAAGTGAACACATAAAGTTTCACATTAAAGGTCACATATTTACATTTGGGTAAACATGGTTTATTTGTGTCAACAGTCTCACTTTGGACACCAATACCCTATTTATTAGTACTTTTTATTACTAATTTTCTTGTGAAGTTAACCTATTCTTACTAATGGTGTTATATAGGGGGTTAGTTGATCCTAAAATTTTCCTACATCAAAGTATTGTTTGAATCATCACTTTTACTAGTAAAATTGTTACATTCAGCAAAATGTGTTTGCTTTTTTCTTTTTTTTACAATTTTCAATATTTATGGTGCTGAATATCATGTGTACACATATTTTATGGGATTTGGATATGTCTTTGTTGAAAATGCTTAAGTTAAGATATGCCTAAAATTGTGGGGCTAGAGCAATTGAAGAGTTGGTAGGACATTTGCCTTGCATGCAGTGGATGAAGGTTTTATAACTGGCACCCCATACTGCCCACTAATTCTGCCAGGATGTTCCCTAAGCACAGACCCAGAAGTAAGTTCTGAGACAGAGAATATAGTCCAAAAGCCAAAAGTAAACAAATAAAATTTAAATAATAAAGCTGTATCACCAATCTCTATAAAAAGTGGTAATACTTTCATTTGACCCAGTGATAGCACATCTTGAAAATTATCCACAAATTACAAAAATATTAATTCACACCTCTGTTCATTCACTGCCCTTAGTATATTAGCCAAGATAAGATGAATGAGGGATGAGTTAGTTAGGTTATTGTGATATATAAACACAGGAGAATACATATGAAACTTTAACAAAGGACAAAAATCATGAAGTTTGTCAAAGTATCAATAAAAGTGAGGGTGTCATTTAGTATGAAGTTAGTCTGAGAAGATAGATACATCTATTTATGTATGAGAGAAAGATGTCTGTAATATATAGGATGTAAATAAGCACAACGGAGGAGTGACAAATGGATAAGGGCAGAAAAACTAAAGAGTTTTGATTTTAAAATCAGAGAACTGATTTTAGGGGATAGGCAAGGCTTGACTGAAAGGTGCCTTTGGGTCTTTAATGGAGGGAAGAGCTTACATTGGTAGGTTGTGTGTTGAAATAATGTGCAAATTAAATCAGAATTTACAGTATTGTAAATCATAGTAACTCAAAAAAGATGAAAATAAATGAAAAAATATCTATAGCTTTGCATTAGCAGGAATGAAACCTTGTCTTACTTACCTTTGTTAATTTTTGCTTTGGGGTTCAAAACAGTTTTCTGTCTTATTTTTGTATGATATTAAATTTTTTTCAATATTTAGACTTACACTGATACTTTGCCGTGCTTTCTCTTGATAAAAGTAACTTCACTACTTTGGCAGAAATAGTTATCATTTTTTTTTATTTATTTCTCATTTTATATGATTGGCAATTTGGGGAACTATTTAGTTTCTAGTTAATCAAAAGTATTGATCAAGCCAAATCCACTTAGAAATAACTTTGGCTATAAACAATTCAAGTTCAATGGTTTAACTTTTGTTGCTTAGGGAGACAGTGCAACATTTTTTCCTAATTACTTTTATGCCTCCTTGCTTTTTGGCTACTCAATCCTAGAAAATGTTTGTAGGAAAACAAGTGTAATAGGCATCTAATGTGTAATAAAAAGAAATTAAAATAGTTTAACATAGTTCAGAGCAATAAAATTCATTAAATGATGTGGTAAATTCTGTTTTATTTGTGTTTCATCATTCTTTTATATTTTTAAATATCTTTATTTAAACACCTCGATTACAAATATGATTGTAGTTGGGCTTCAGTCATGTAAAAAACACACACCCCCGTCACAAGTGCAACAATCCTGTCACCAATGTCCCAAATCTCCCTCCTCCATACCTCCATCCCCTGCCTGTACTTGAGACAGGCTTTCTACTTCCCTCATTCATTCGCATTGTTATGACCATTCTCAATGTAGTTATTTCTCTAAATGCAATCATCATTCTTTGTGGTAAGCTTCATGTCATGAACTGGATGTTCGTCTCTGAGAATTATTGCAAAAATGTCTTATTTTTTAAAACCCATAGATAAGTGAGACTATTTTGTGTCTATCTCTCTCCCTCTGACTTATTTCACTCAGCATAATAGATTCCATGTACATCCATGTATAGGAAAATTTCATGACTTCATCTCTCTTGATAACTGCATAATATTCCATTTTGTATATGTAGTACAGTTTTTTTTTATCCATTCATATGTTGAAGGGCATCTTGGTTGTTTCCAGAGTCAGCTATAGTAAATAGCACTGCAATGAATATAGGTGAGAGGAAGGGATTTTTGTATTATAGTTTTGTGTTCCTAGGGTATATCCCAAAGAGTGGTATAGTGAGATCATATGGGGAGCTCAATATCCAGTTTTTGGAGGAATCTCCATATTGCTTTCCATAAAGGTTGAACTAGATGGCATTCCCACCAGCAGTGAATAAGTGTTCCTATCTCTCCATATCCCCTCCAGCACTGCTTGTTCTCATTCTTTGTGACATGTGACAATCTCTGTGGCTTAAGAAGGTACCTCATAATTGTTTTGATTTGCATCTCCCTGATGATTAGTGCTGTGGGGCATTTTTTAATTTGCCATTTATATTTCTTCTTTGACAAAGTGTCTGTTTATTTCTTCTCTCCATTTTTTGATGGGATTAGATATTTTTTCTTGTTAAGTTCTGTCAGTGCCTTGTACATTTTGAATATTAGCCCCTTATCTGAAGGGTATTGAGTGAATATTTTCTCCCACTCAGTGGGTGGCTCTTGTATCCTGGGCACTATTTTCTTTGAGGTGCAAAAACTTCTCAGCTTAATATATTCCCATCTGTTTATCTCTACTTCCACTTGTTTGGAGAGTGCTGTTTCCTCCTTAAAGTTGCCTTTAGTCTCAATGCATGGTATGTTTTACCTACGTGTTGTTCTATATACCTTATGTTTCAGGTCTGATATCAAGCTCTTTAATCCATTTGGATTTGACCTTCATACATGGTGTTAGCTGAGGTCTGACTTTTCAAGTGGCCAACCAGTTGTGCCAACACCATTGTTGAAGAGGCTTTCCTTGCTCCATTTAAAGTTTATTGCTCCTTTATCAAAAATTAGGTGCTAGTCTATCTGGGGAACATTCTCTGAGTACTCAAGCCTATGTCTTTATTCCAATACCATGCTGTTTTGATAACCATTGCTTTGTAATATAGTTTAAAATTGGGGAAAGTAATGCCTCCCATATTCCCTTTTCCAAGGATTGCTTTAGCTATTACAGGGTGTTTATTGTTCCAAATGAATGTCAGAAGTGTTTGATCCACCTCTTTGAAGAATATCATGGGTATCTTTAGAAAGATCACATTAAATCTGTACAATGCTTTGGGGAGTATTGTCATTTTAATGATGTTAATCCTGCCAATACATGAGCAAGGTATGTGTTTCCATTTCTGCATGTCCTCTGTCATCATTCTTCCATTAATGCAGCCTACTTTAGAAATATTAATTTCCAGCACTTGTGCATGACGTATGAGTTTTAGCTACTCCGTGTTTAAGGTAAAGTTGAAAAGCAGAAAGATTATTTCTGAATTCTTTAAGGTCAGTAGTAAATTCAGGGTGAAGGTTGAAGACACAGTTCATTTACAAGTTTTATTTTTCATTTTCCTCTGAAGTCCAGGTCTGGTTTCTTCTAGGTCGACATGAATGTTTATTTAAACATTTTAAAATGATTTATTAAAGTGGATGTATCAGTATTTTTCTATGCATGCAAAATCTTTGAAGGATTGCACAATTAAAAAGGAAATAGATGGGACCTCACCCTTTACAGGGCTAAAATTCCCTTTCGCTGAAAGCACCCTTGGAGAAAGATATTAACCATTTTTAAAGGGTAATGTAATCTGTTTATGTTTTTAACTTTTTTTTTCTGAGATTCTTTCCCACAGTGAGTAGTCCTAAGCTTTTTCCTTTTCCATTTTTGTTTCTTTACCTAGCAGAGAAATGTATGTATAAGGTTAAAGTCAGTAATAGCTTTCTTTTTTGGTAATCTTTGCATTAGTATTTAGGTCCCTCATTTCTTGACTGCGTTCAGGATCCAATTTCCTTCCAACATCATTTCTGATGAACAAGAAAACAGAAGATGAAAAACACCAGAATCATTACCAAAGGTCTGATCACTTTTTTAAAAATAATTTTATTGTGATCAAATTGAATTATAAGTCTTTCACAGTAATATTTAAGGTATATAGTGACAATGAATTAGGGCCATTCCCACCACCAGTGTTGTCCTCTCTCCACATTTTGATCCCAGTATGCATCCCATACCTTCTCCTCTTGGCACAAGGACTGATAGTATTAGAGTTCTCCTTTGTGTATAGCTTGTTGTAGACTGGGTATCAATTCTGGTGTTGCTAACTTTGGTCTTATCACTTTTTATGTTGAGTAGGTAGATATTCTTTAAATGTCTTTAATTATCTGTTTTTCCTAGTTAGAAGTCACCAAGAAAAGTATTTTTCTGCCAAAGTTATATTAACATGAACTAAGATATTACAATGAGAGAAAATAAAATTATGTAAGGGAATTTGCATTATTTTGTAAAAAAAAAGCAAGTGTTTTAGTTTATAATAATTTCAGAAATTCCTTTTATTTTTATTTGGAGTGGTGTACTCTTTAAGAAGATGACTAGAGCTGAAGTTTTACATTCAGTGTTATTAGTTAAAAATTATGATTACTTCTTTTAATGCTGACTATTCTAAATCCATGTCAAATTGTCTGTCACAGAACACATTCCAGAACAGGCATGTCAAATTTGCTTAATAGAAGATATATTTATAATCAGAGCAATTTTTATATAATAAGAATTAGAGTGCAAAAAAAAAACCACCCAAAACATGCAATATTATGTGAAGCATAACAGACTGATGTGTTATTTTGGAATCAAAATTACTCTGATTTAAACTCTAGTTCTTTATTGAACTTTAAACATTGATATAACCCATCTCTCCCTCAGTTAAGTCACAAGACTGGAGTGAGTAACATAGTGTGTCTCAGATTGTGAGGTATTAGTACTAGGTAGACATCAGTTTTTAACTAATGTTTTTATCTCCCCATTTCTTAGGGGAGATAAATATCAGTTTCTTTAAGAGCAAATGTTCATATTCAAAGTTGCCAGTGTCCAAAGAGAGTTTTTTTTTTGTTTCCTTTTTCTTTAGCAGAATCTCATTCAAACTTTCCGTTGTCTTTAGTTCCTCACCCACTCTCCCACCCTTTGCTACCCCTCTTGGCTAGCCTTCATTAAGGGACCCAAGCACTGTATTACTATGATGAGTACAGAGTTTGACTTGTTTTTCACTTGATTGCTTTGATTGCCCTGGCACACAGACCAAAATGTTGGACAAGATGGACTTGGGGATAGCAGTACAAGGTGACCCTTTCAGTATAAGGTGAAGATGGGAATGATTGCACCGCAGTGTTATTTTCAGTTAGGTAACTGCCTTTTTTGTTACTTGTTCAGAATGAGTAAGGAAGTGAAAATTAAACACAGGGATCACTGGGCAAGACAGAATTAATTCTTGGAGAACTTTATAATACAGTGCACCACAGTTCTGAAAGGTCATCACAGTGCTACTTAATATTCTTAATGTACTTGGTGTTGTTTTCCATATTAAATCCCAAAGTGCTTTCAGCTGCTAGTTAGCTGCCAACTAGCATTTTTCTGTCCCCTCCACCCCCATCAGTCAGACCTTATCCTTTTAAGATATATGTGTTCCACATCTCTTTCCCTGTATTTCTTTTTCACTACCACTCCATGCATTATTAATGGTGAATAGAATAATTGTGCATTCTACGTTCACTAGGATCAATCTGACATTTGTTTTTCATATTTTGTTACTATATGCCGAAGAAAGAGGAGAAATATTTTCTTATTTACAAACAACATACATACAATTTCACTTCACTGGGAATAACCTTGTAGGAGGCTTTTTAAACTATATATTTCAGCACATGCTTATCTTTGAGCTGGCAGTTTGCTTGAAAAATTGACCATTTTGTAGAGTACTTCAGGGCAGCTATGCATTCCATTAGTACCTTTTGATATTTATATGCATGTTGAAAGTAGCCTACAGAGTTGGACTTAACCTAATCAGTTGAGTCTAGTTGAAACTTGCATCAAGGGTAAAAGAAATAAATCAATTAATATTGATAATTGATAATATTGATATTGAGTATAAAAAAATAGGTGTTGGGCAATACTTTCACAGAGTCCAATTTTTTGTTGAAGAATGAACCAAGAGGTTGGAGCGGTAGTACAGCAATAGGGCGTTTGCCTTGCATGCGACTGACTGAGATGGACCTTGGTTCAATCCCCGGAGTCTTATATAGTCCCCCAAGCCAAGAGTGATTTCTGAGCACATAGTCAGGAGTAACCCCTGAGCATCACCGGATATGGCCCAAAAACCAGAAAAAAAAAAGAATGAACCAATATGATTTACATGAAAAATTGTGACAGATATGTGGATGACGGAAAACATGTTTTTCATATTATAAGTGAGGACATTTGTACCTCCGAAATACTCCAGCAAAATAATTAATCTTTGGTAATCTTTTTTTATATATAAAATCTTTATTTAAGCACCGTGATTACAAGCATGATTGTAGTTGGGTTTCAAACATAAACAGAATACCCCCCTTCACCAATGCAACATTATTGATTCATATTTGTAAAGTTTTCCACTTATTTAATTTTATGTGATTCTTATTTTATAAAGATGAGAATCTATTTAAAAGTATTTTTAAGCCAACATCTTTTTCTTTCTTTTTTTTTTTTTTTTTTTTGGGCCACACCCAGTGACGCTCAGGGGTTACTCCTGGCTATTCGCTCAGAAGTCGCCCCTGGTCTGGGGGACCATATGGGGCACGGGGGATTGAACCACGGTCCGTCCAAGTCTAGCGCGGTAAGGCAGGCACCTTACCTCCAGCGCCACCGCCCGGCCCCAGCCAACATCTTTTTACAGTGAAATTTGTATTTCACTGAACTTTATAATCAAATGCCAGTTCTTGTAGCAACACACATATAAAATAAAATACTACTAACTTTCTTAAATGAATATTTTTGTCCTTTTAATTTATTTTTTATTGAATCATCATGAATTACAATATCACAAAGTTATTCACAAGTAAGTTTCAGGCACAAAATGCAATTTTTTTGTTTGTTTTGCTTTGGGCCATATCTGGTAATGCTCGGGGTTACTCCTGGCTATGCATTCAGAAATCACTTCTGGCTTGGGGGACTATATGGAATGCGGGGGTGGGGAGTGAACCCAGGTCAGTCCTAGGTAGGCTGTATGCAAGGCAAATGCCCTAGAGCTACACTATAGCTCTGGCCCCAGGCATAAAATGTTTTGACACCAATCTAATCCCCAATGTCTACTTCCTTCCACTAAAGTTCCCAGTTTTCCTCTCACTCCCCCAACCTGCACCTATGACTTTTTTTTTTTTTTTTTTTTTTTTTTTTACATTTTTCCTTCCCTTTCTCCCCTATCCTTTCAGGTATTCTGGTTTACAGAACTGTTACTGATAAATATCATGTGACATTTTATCACCTTTCAGCACCTAGTTAGTCCTTGTTCAGAGTGATCACTCCTCTCTATTATTGTTGTAAGGCTCCTTGTCTGATCTAACCCACTATTGCTATTTTCAGTGGCGAGCTTCCTAATAAGGGCAGTTCCTCTGCCCACTCTTTTTATTGCTTTTGTTCTTTAGTTATTCCCTACTATGTTTCCTTATATTCCTCTGTCTCTGATTTATTTCAATCAGGACTATGCCCTTCAGTTCCATGCATGTATTAGCAAATTGCATGGCTTCATCTTTTCTTATTGCTGAATAGTGTTTGATTGTATAAATGTACCATTTATCCAGTCATCTGTCTTCGTACTTGGGCTGTTTCCAGATTTGGGCTATTGTGAGTAGTGCTGCAATGAATATATGGAACTCCAATTCCTACTTTTTTGGAAAAATGTCTATTTTATCTTATGAAAAGGCTGGGTCAATCAACATTCTTCCAGCAGTGAAAGGGCCTCTTTTTCCCAGCATCCATGCCAACACTCATTGTTTTATTTTGTTTGATGAGTACCTATCTCTGTGGTATAGGTGTTTATTTCATTGTTGTTTGGATTTACTTTCACTGATGATTAGTGATATGGGACATTTTTTATATGACTTTTGGTCATTTTGTGAAGAATTTACATCTTATTAGCAGAACCAGTGTTTTCAGAGAAGGCAAGATAGGCTTTTAGGGGATATGAGCAAAGATGAAAATGTATTTAGTGCACAAGTAGAAGAAAATGAGAAGGGAGCAAGGTGTATAAGGGTTTGAGGGGTATGGAGCAGAGAAAAATACTCAGGGAAAAAGTTGAGGAAATCAGAGAGGCTTCTCAGCAAAGTACCAGGGTACTGGACTTTGATACTAAAAAAAGCATGGGAATAGGAATGGATTCAGATATGACTTTATTGACAATTCTATCTTGAAAGAAAAAAGATAAAGAAGCATCTCAAATATGTTATGAGTATTTTAGTAATATCAAGATATGTTTCACTAGGTATTTGTTAATAATCCGATATATAAGAAGTCATCTGGGGAGAGTAAAAGCTTTCAGAAAGGAAGTGGTAATGAAAAAAAATAGTTGTATAACATATTGTGGAGTGGGTTGATGGCTTTTTAAAATTAGTATTTAATTAAATAAAAAAATTAGTATTTAATTTTTGTTCCGTAAGGTAGATTTTTGACTTTGCATCTTACAAGTGAGGTGACCTATCAGGCTCTTTTTCACTTCTGCAGCTTTCCTGCCTGTTTTATCTCCAGGATGCCTAGAATGATCTGCTAGGAGACAACAGAGAGCAAGCATATGCTCAATACAAAGGCTCCGTGAAATCTGCAAGCCTGCTGTGCATCAAGTCAATGTAATTCATTTATTTTTTTTTAAGCAGTGATGATGTACTCTTTCCTCTGGATGACAAATTACAGAGCACATCTGAGAAGTTCTCTCTTAGGGGAAAACATTCTGCCTCTTTTTTGTTCTCTGCATAGCATCTTTATTATGTATGATGAATAAAGGGGGAATAAAGCAACATAGACTAAATAGACTTAAAAAGATAGCTACAGTAGATTTAAATATGATTGTGACAATTAGCACAAAGTGAATAACACTATATTCTTAACTGGAAGCTAGTTGAAACAATCTTTTACATCTTTTGGCAACTGTTTAAAATATGAATTATGATTAAGCACTATTGATTTTTGTCAGGCTGTATCCACAGATTAGAAATGGTGAGAGCTATTATAGCAGAATCCATAGTGAAAGTTTATCTCTGTGGATCTAATTTTGACAAATTGTGGTATCTCCCTAAGAAATATATCAAGATAATGGTTTTATTTTCTAAAAAGTAGCTTCTTGTTAATTACAAATATTATGTTATTGGGAACTCTCAGCAGAGTTCAGAGGCCTAGAGGCACTCCTAATGATAATTAGACTGGCAGCATAATAAGCAATCAGGGTGCATAGATGCCATTGGGCCCACATTTTGTAGTATTGGGTGGTATATACAGTCTTGGACTAAGGCATCGGGCTTCATAAATGTTAGGCAAGTATTCTATCATGTGAGTTATTTCTCCAACTTCTTGCTCCTAATATTTTATTAGTCATTGTATGTCTTATAATGGAAAAGATGTATCACTGATTTTTTTGATAGTTGTCTAGAGCTGCTCAGCAATCCTTACCATCTGTTTCATTTACAGTTATTTCAGATAAGTACTGTGCCTTAAAATAACGTAATATTTCTCTCCACATATAACTACCACCTCTCTAATGGGAGTCAGTGTCCTGACCACCCTCTTATATATTTTTTTAACTTAATCTGTTCCTACTATTATTGTTACTTTGTTTTTTTTTCTTTTTTGCCCATCTCTGCTTGTCTCAAGGATTATTTCTGCTTCTACTTTGAGAGATTAATCCTGATTGGACCCAGCAGACCATGTGTGATGCCAGGGACAGAACCTAGATTATCAGTATAAAAGGGATTCTCTTTACCCACTGTACTAACCCCTGCCCCCAATCTATTTCTTTTATGAATCTGGAACTGCAGGAAGAGAACAAGCATCTTTCCTCTGAGCCAAAGTTGTTTGTCATTTACATCTTAGATCTTTTTTGTCTTGCTCCAGAGATATTTTATATTCATCATAATTTTAGATGCTATCTACATATTCTTGGGAATGCATGGATGGATCATTCTTGAGGAAAATAATTTTTGGTTCCAATATTCATTCTCTGATAGTCATTAAGTAAACCATTATTGAATATTTGTGTATCACTCTGTATAGGTTCTTTGTAAGCAATAGAGGCATATGATTATGCCGACCAAAAGAAGAATGCCATGAGATTACCCATAAAGTAGATTGAAAAATTTAGGGATGAACTTTGGAGATGACATAGGCAATAATATGTCAAGACACTTTGAGGGGATAAAGACAAAGTAACAAGTTTCTTCTACAATGGATCACCTTTAACCATTCTTGACTCTAAAATTCCACCTTAATTTAATTGAAATTCCCAAGTAATGACAATTGAAATGATTTAGACATGAATTCTCCCATTGGCAGATCTGAGGATGAAAAACCTGGATTGACATTTCTACTAAAGACTACGTGCTGGAGCAATTCATCATTTGGGCAAATTCATTTGAATTTACTCCTTTGCCCCAGCACATAGTTTTTAGTAGAACTGTTGTTGTCTTCACTGTTGTCGTCTTCACTGTTGTCTTGACTGTTTTTAGTACAACTGTTGTCTTCACTGTTATTGTTTTAGTAGAACTGGTTTTGTCTTCACCAGGAAGAAGACAATAGGTCTAAGAGAGGCAGAAACATTATACTGTTGCCTGCAATGTTTATACAATGTTTCAGGTCACCCCATTTTGTTTTCTAAAAATGCTAAGTTGAGCCGGGTGGTGGCGCTGGAGGTAAGGTGCCTACCTTGCCTGCGCTAGCCTAGGATGGACTGTGGTTCGATCCCCCGGTTTCCCATATGGTCCGCCAGGAGTAACCCCTGAGCGTCACTGGGTGTGACCCAAAAACCAAAAAAAAAAAAAAAAAAAAAAAAAAACTATGTTGAAAGCTAATGATTTTTTTTGTTGTTGTTCAATTGTTAGTTTGTTTGGGTTTTGGTTTATAGGTCACACGCAGTGCCAACTCAGGGGTTACACCTGGCTCAGCACTCAGAAATCACTCCTGGCAGGCTCAGGGGAACATACTGATATCAGATATTGAACGTCCTGGGTCAGCCACATGTAAAGCAAATACCCTAACCACTGCTATTGCTCCGGACCTAGCTAATGTTTTTTTTAAAAGGAATATAATATTTTAAAGTATATAGATTTATATATGGATTTGTAATGATATTTCAAAGATAAATATTAGAACATATTGGAGAAACACTTCATTATAGATGAGGGAATTCAACCTCTAAATCTTGTGAATTATGACCCACTCAAACTCTTATTCTAGTGAGTAGATAAGAAAATAAAAATATAGGGGCCGGAGTGGTGGCACTAGAGGAAAGATGTCTGCCTTGCAAGTGCTAGCCTAGGATGAACCTTGGTTCGATCCCCATGTGTGCCATATGGTCCCCCAGGCCAGGAATGATTTCAAAGCGCATAGCCAGGAGTAACCCTTAAGCGTCAAACAGGTATGGCCCAAAAAATCAAAAAAGGGGGGGTCGAAGTGATGGTGCAGGGGTAGGGCATTTGCCTTGCATGTGGCTGACCCAGGACGAATCATAGTTCAATCCTCCAACATCCCAAATGGTCCCCAAGCCAGGAGTGATTTCTGAGCACATAGCCAGGACAGAGCATCACAGAGGGTGCCCACACCCCCCCAAAAAAGAAAAAATAAATAAAAATATGCCCCAGTGACTAAGACACAGCTAGTCTATGAGAAAGTTATAGTGAGATTATGTCTAGTATAGTAAGAAAATGGAGAAAGCAAATGATTTGGAGAAAGTGAGAAACAGAGGCTTTAAGACCTTTCCCAAAGAATGTCAACTATTTTTGCCTGTGGTTAAGATACTAGGCGGAACAAAGGATGCTGTACAACTCAGCTCTACTACACTGTAAATTATCTTTGTACTTCAGAAAATCTTGGGAGCTTCCAGAGATGCTCAAGGAAGCAAATGTAATATAATGGATTGAACAGGGACTATTGTGTCCAAGTCATGCACCAATTCATGCACCTTAAGTCCTGTAGTATATCTATGGCCACCAATGAGATAATTTGGAATAAGTTAGAAGGTTAAAATGACTCTCAAAAACATTAAAGAAAAAATTATGTAAAGAAGTGGGAGAAAAGGAACTCCAGGAAGAAACAAATAAAGGATGATAAAAGGAACAACAATCTTTGAGAGTAGGATTTGAGAATGTAGAGTGAGGTTGGAGGTAGAATTTGCATAAAAGTAGTAAGATAGTAGAGAAAGTCAGTAGGAAAAATAGAAGAGTTTTTTGGTGGATAAGAAGCCAGTGACAAATGAAAATAAAAAGTTTAAATGGAGTAAAACAGGTGGAAACCAGATGCTATGGCTAAGAAGGAAATTGAAGGTAAGCATGTTAACAGGAAGTAGAGACTATTATGAAAAATTGTATAGGCAAGAATGACCAAAAGGAGATTGGGTCTCTGCTGGGAAAGACTAATATGTGCTTTCACACCTTGAAAGGATGAAGTTAGTAAGACAGGAAAAAATTAAAGATACATAAAAGTGATAGAAATAAAGTAAAGCAGGAATAAATGTGGGCCTTAAATAAAGGCCGTTTTAATATATGATTTTAATATATGAAAGTCTATGGGTCAGAATATGAAGATGTTGAAGACAAAGGTCATGAGATATGATGTCCTCTATAGGTGATTAAACAGGTATTTACTATCTGTAAAAGTAAATGAAAATGTGGATTTATATTGTTTATACCATCTAATAGCTGGATTATCTTCAATAATCTTCAATAAGCTGAGCTTATTTTCCCATTTATATAATTTATAATGGAGTCAATAAAAACTCAAAGGTTTATGACAATGTTAAAATACTGAATGTCATCTCTGATATTTAGTAAGTATGTAATGATGGTCTATTATTGCCATAGAAGTTGACCATGTTTTTCTGCAGATAAATTAGCCTTTTCTTTTCTTTTAGTGATGTAAATATAATTTTGAAAAGGCTTTTTTTTTTTTGTTTTTGTTTTTGGGCCACACCCGGTGACGCTCAGGGGTTACTCCTGGCTGGCTATTCGCTCAGAAGTCGCTCCTGGCAGGCACAGGGGACCATATGGGGAACCGGGGGATCGAACCTTGGTCCATCCTAGGTTAGCGCTGGCAAGGCAGGCACCTTACCTCCAGCGCCACTGCCTGGCCCCCTGAAAAAGCTTTATAGAATGATTGCATCACAGTTTTTTTTGCAAAAGAATTCGGTATATGAAATTTGGTATATGAATTTGGAATATGTGGTGAAAATCATATAAGTATGGCATTTGTAAGATATAAGATGGAATGTTTAAAAGTAGATACTAGAAATAGTGAACCTCTATTCCTCCACTAATCAAATCTATGGGAATAATACTTTATGTGAATATTGTGAAATTTAGAAAAGTTAATTAAAACATAAAATACATCAAAGATTCTGTTTGACATTATCATTCCAAATTTTATTCCAAACAAAAATTAGTTCTCACAAATGTATATTTTTTCTGTTTTATGGGGGTTATTGCAAAATACAGAAACCTTAAATGACTAATTAAAAACAGATAACTAGAAAATGGTAGAGTGGGTTTAAAACTCAGACTCCTGGGCCAGAGAGAAACATGTATGTTCTACATACATGTTGCCATGTTCTACATACTGTTGACCTGAGTTTAATTCCTGATACCATGTATGGTCCCCATAGCACTCCAGAAGTAATCCCTAAGTAATCTCAGTGTGGTCCTCAAAACAAAACAAAACACTCAGAATCCTTCCTTGTATCTTCAGTCTATTCACTGAACAACATCCTCAGACTTTGGGCCTCCTTTGACCATGTTATCTGTTCACCCACACTCTGAATTGCTGCTTGATTTGCCTAGATTGAGTTCATTCTTTGAGTTTGAGTTCATAGTTTGACCATGAATTCATAATTCTGAGTCTGAGTTGAATAGTCTAAGTTCATCTTGACCATTGGCTTTCAGATTCCTCTTGATTGTAGCTAATTATCTTGTCTTTGCCTTGTCTTTGTGACCTGCAGCTCAGGTTCCAGCTACTTAGTAAAGTACACAAGTAAGCATGAGAACAAATAGAAATCGACACATCTCATGTTGGGTCTGCAAGTGCATGGTATAGGTGGCAAACATATAGGAGAGGAAGAATACCTAAAGATGTACAAATAACAAGCATTAATTTTGTTTCTTATATGCAATATAAGAAATTTGCACTGGCCTTTTTGAAAGTTGTTCCACATCTGTGTGCACTCTACCTACACATGCATGCATTTCTTTCTCATAGGCAAGTCTAGTTGCTTTACTGCAGTACAGTTCAGCACTTTGGAAACACTAAAAGACTTAACATTTGGATTTTAGGGGAGGCTTGATGATAAAAATCTGACCCTGTTTCTGGTTTTGTAACAAATCTGATGGGAATCTCAGTTCTAAACATTATATAACATAATGACCTTTCTTTGAAGTATCCTGGTGTGGTAGACAGATGTACTTAAGCATTAACATCCAAAGTATTTTAAACAACTCTTGTTCTTCATAAAGGATTAGGAGATAAATGGGCCTTCTGTGCAATCCAGCTTTACCATATGAAAAATATTTTTATGAAATTAAGCATCGTTATATTTAAAATAAAGGTTTATTGGGGTTTTATTTTATTTAAAATACACTTATTTTTGCATTCACAATATTTGGAGGATGAATTCTTCATTCTTTAAAACATCCTATTTAAGTCCAAATTTTATATACATGCATCCACATACAAAAATGCCCTCCAGTGAGTGTGAAAGTAATCATTAGTATACCAACCAGACAATTTATAGCAAACTAATTGAATTTACGAGTTTTCTTTTTTTCAAAGAAGTAGTTCAATTTCTGAGAAATGTTTTATTTGAATGAGAAATACAGTTAAGGTTTCCCATACCAATTAAACTATTTTAAATATCCTAAGGATTTGGAGAGAAGAGAATACAATCTAGAGATAAGAACTACTGAACAGGAGATGTGAAGGAAGGGCAAGAAGTGGAATAGAAGAAAGCTGCTTTCTGCAGAGAAGGAAGGGACTACCTTCCATTCAGTATGGTGTGATTAGAAATCTCTTTTCTAAGTGATAAAGTGATCCATGCAGATAGTTCAGGGCCAGCCTCATTCTCAAGTCATACAATCACAAGATACATATAAATGGAAGAAGGGTACAAAATGATGGGTAGAAAAGAGGGAGGAGCAGACTGAGATTCAGAGGGAAATCAGATATAAACTATACAGAAATTAGTTCACATTTATAGCCTTGGTAGCATTTTAAGTTACATTCATAAGCCAAAAAGGGCTTAAAATTTAATTTTATAGGAGTTGGGGCCCAATAGTACACCTGTTACAGTGTTTGCCTTTATACAGCTGATATGGATTTGATCCATGTCACTACATGCCACTACCTGTTTCCTTCAAGAGTGGTCCCTGATTGTAGAGCCAATAGTATAGCCTGAGAACAGCCAGCTTTGGCCCAATAGCAAACAATGAATTTGGGGATAATGACACTTGCCCTACAAGCATATGATTCCCAATTTCAATCCTTCACATTGCAGCACTAGTAGGGATCACTCCCAATCACAGAACCAGCAATTACCTTTGAACGTTGTGACTTCATAACGCATGAGAGGGTAGGGTGTCTCTTTTTTGAAAGACTTTGATATATCATAATCATTTTGCATGTGAATGAACATCAGGTATAAGGAAAAGAACAACAGGAATTACTGGAATTCAGAAAACTTTAGTTTTCTTGGATCTACGGTATGTCTCTTTATCTTTAGGTGAAGTAACTGAACTCAGATCAAACATCCTCTCTTGCACTTTAGTTGCCACAGTAAACTGCTGTTTACCATGTTTACCTCTGTTTTTAGTATGAAATCGTAATACATTTTTGAAGAATAGTTTTATATAAGTTTGTGTCTTCTACCAGTGATAAACTCTGTATCTTAGACTTATATGAAAGAGTGCATAATGTAATGAATATGAACATTCTTAGGCCTATTATAACTAGTGATTCAGTAAATCACTTACGTTGGTGGTGATTACTTAAATTGGTGGTGAGGTGCTAAGTGTTGAACAATCTTATCTTACCATTTTCTACTTTTTTAATGCAAATGATCACTTGGTTTAAAGCTCTCAAAATAACATCATTGAGTGTGGAGCTGAGGTGTGCTACAGTGTCCCATTCCCCAGTTTTCTCCTTACACATATGCAACAGATATAAATATCCTCAAGAAACAGAGCAGTACCGTAAAAAACTTGAAGGTGCTTTTTCTTGAGTACTATTTTCCTTTATTTTCAGTATAATTTTGATTGAAATTTTAATTAACTTTATTTTTTCTAATAGTTGTATTTAATAATCGGCTCAAAAATTTCCTTAGAAATTAACAATTGGCCTTTTTGAGTTGAGTACTGGAGCAGTTAGCTCCAGTGTAGAATGGAACTGTAAACTTTTGGGACAGAAAATTTTGTGTTCACCTTTGTGTTTTCA
>PVKC010008511.1:0-28067 GCA_004027635.1 Crocidura indochinensis
CAAACCTTACCTCCATGCTATCTCTCCGGCCCCCAGAATATCATTTTTCCTGTTCATCCAATACGTATACATTCTCTTCATTCAGAACACATACTGAATTTATTCTCACTATGACAGGTCCTTATGAGTTACCTCCCTGATTGAGCTGGCAAAACAGTCTCAGTTCTTTCATTCCTTTTAAAATTTGGCTGATCAAACAAAGGCAAAGATGATGGTTTTAAAGAACAGGAAACAACTCTCTAGTCACTCCCAATTCTCAATCCAGAAGATCAGGCAAATAGTTATACTTCTATCAAGACACGCGTATCACAATAAAAATGCAACAAAGACATGACAGAGAGCCCAGATATTCCTGATCTATGACTGCAAGAAGAAAATAAAACAAGAAAAGCACAAGCATCAGCCCTACATCAACTAGGACTAAGCCTGACAGCCAGATTCTTTTTGAATCTTCCCAATTATCCCTACAGAGGACATTAGTAAACACTTATTTTAAAAAAAGAATAAATTCAAAACCAGAAAGACTGAGTCACTAGTCTGACACTACACAGCTGGAGAATGTGATAGGAAGATTCAAATTCAGTTGCTGTCCTGACCACAGCCTACTTTATTAAATTAAAAAAAAAAAAAAAAAGCAGAGCCCGGGAGATAGCATGGAGGTAAGGTGTTTGCCTGTGATGCAAATCTCTGAGCATGGAGCAATTTCTGAGCATGGAGCCAGGAGTAACCCCTGAGCACTGCCAGGTGTGACCCAAAAACCAAAAACCAAAAAAAAAAAAAAAAAAGCACTGAAATAGGGAGCCTTTGTGATGAGAAGCAGGAAGAAGAGTATTTCTGGGAAGTCCTTGTTAGAGTAGGGAGAGTATCTGAATTTCCAGCAGGATGGGAGAGCAGAGTAGAATAGCCCCTGATAAGCTTCTAGGGCTAGAAGCTGAAGTTCTAGGAGCAGCTTCTTCAGGAGATATGGAAAATCAAAAACAAAGAGGGGGAGAAATGTAGGAGACAAGTAAACTTAGAGACACATAATACGCCACTTCTCTCTGTGACACCACAATAAACTCACAAAAGCTACTGAAACTTTTCAAGAACAAGATGCTTGCTTTTAGTGGCTGACTCTTGGAAACCAGCAAGCAGGGAAGCTTCCAATTCAGGGTGTTGTGTGGGATGAAAACCTCCTTCACAGAGAACTGGAGGAAACAGATACTGGGGATGTGCAAAAATGCTAAGTGGGTCTCAGACTCTCCAATTATATCTTCTAGAGACAGGAAAGTCATTGCAAGTGTCTGGGCTGGTTAGTACAGGCTCAAGGCAGCTGGTCTCTTAATTATGTCTGTATCATCTCCTTCTCCATTAAGAAACAGTAATATATCTCTTCATCAGGCCTCTGTTTAGTTTTCTTTTTTCAAACTATAGCCTCACTTCCCTATCCTATTTATTTCTATGAGTGTCACAGTCCAGCTTCTTCTCTACTCATTCCCCCATACTCAGACCTTATAAAGTTCAGTCCCTTGTGCCCAACACAGACATATATCACTTAGTAGCCAGGCCTACCTCTATGACAAAAATGAGCAAAACTGAAGGCCAAATCTATCCCATGACCTGTTTTGTGTATAGAGTTTATTGGCACACAGCCATGCTCATTCACTGTTATACTGTCATTACCATAATGACAGATCAGAGTAGCTGTCACAGAGATCTAATGACCCTTAATGCTTACATATTTACCACTTGCTCATTTTAAGAGAAAGTTGGCCAACCTTAGAACTAGAACAAAGATTCTGAAATTTATTTGTCCTACAGCCACCTTTGTAGGAAAAAAAATCACTCAGATCTCCTGAATGAAAACTCTACTGTTTTTAAGTGAACAAACAAAAAGTGCCCCCTTCTATCACTTGCATCTAGGACAATAGTCCTCCTAGATTGTTCCAGTCCCCTTCAGGAAGTGATATATAACCGATTTTGGGAAACCTGAGACATTAGATTCTGTGTTTCATTCATCTTTTTTTTTATCTCTAGTTTTTGCTTCAAGATAATTGACTAAATTGGTGAATACATAAAAAAAAATTATTAGGTCAGGGACCTAAAAAATACATTGGTTAATGCAAAGATGTAATTAATTATTAATACCTTAAGCCAGTTGTCTTCAACATGAGACCTGTACTGATACACAGGTGTAGAAACTTTTAACATTATTAATCTCCCACTTTGGTATTCAGTCTATGGACTAATATTGAGGTGGGAAGGTGGGCACTCAGTCACAGGTGCAAATAGGTGAAGAACACCACTTTAAATGACTAGAAGGTATTGTCCCAGTTTAACTCTATTTTCTATTCATGCCAGTTCACAGCAACATCAAAATCTTTCATGCTTTAATGCACATTGGTTGCTTTTTCTCAAAAGCATGTTATTCCATTTCTTTTCCTTAGAAAACTTGGGTCTAATTGAAAAGTTTATGGATGCTTCAGAATGCATTGCTGAGCATTAGTATCCATTTCTGTAAACCACAGATACAGCTTCAGACATTCTTTGAAAATAGCATCATTTATCTTCCAGTTAAATGCTTTTTTATATCACATACCCAGAATACCAGTTAATTCTTCTACATTTGTTCTTCATGATTTTATCACTAAAAGCACATTAACTTACTGAACATTTATTGTGTAAAAGGCAACATGCTCTAAGTACTTTACTTGAAATTCCTAATTTCTCTAAGGAGATACTCTACATACCCACTTTACAGCTGAGAAAATTAAAGTTTACAAAGGCCACGTAGCTTTTTCAATGTTAAATAACATTTAGACATTTGCTAGCTCCAATATCTAAGCTGAAAATAATCTTTATAGGGTATTCTCTTTGATTTATCTATTTTACTGATATATATTCACCTAAGATCTCCAAACCCCAAATCTGGGACAACTTAGAGAGGGAAGAGAGTGAGTCAGCCTCCAATTGCAAGATACTGGCTTGATAATAAAGGACAAACAAGATAATGAGGTATCAAGATAAGGAGAGATAGTAAGGAGGTAGGGCACTGGCCAGGGGACACTGGGAAAGAGATTTAAATTCAGTCTCAGGTCAGAATAGGCTGCCTAGGAGGAAAAAACATTTGCTTTTAAATCTGGCTGGTGAATTAGAAAACTGGAGGGAAAAAAGTGAGAACTAAGCAGCAGAAACTGCTTAGTTTCTCTGGTTCCCAGAGAAAGCACTACTTTGGAAGGGAGGTTGGATCTACAAGAAAACAGGAACCGTCAGGGAATGACTCATTGCTCCAAAGTGCAGAAGCTTTGAGGAGTAGGTCGGAGGGTGACCAGGCCAATCACAGAGGTTTGATAGCCCACAGGACTCCATTGCTTCCAAATGCTTAAACACAAGGGCCAAATGATAAGGAAGTGACCCATGTTGGATGTTCACTTCACTTCAACTCCCGTTGCAACAATGGCATTTTCTTCTTCATGGCAATCAAATGTGAGGATTTCCCTGGTTTTGCAAGCCTCCTCTAACAGCCATCTGTAAGGTACTCCCCAGCTATCAACTCCAAACAAAAATGTTCCCCGACTTTCTTTTCCTCCTAACCTCTTATTTTGATATGTAAAAGCCCTCCTGGATTACTGGATCTTCCCGCTCTGGAGTTTGGGTAAATTGATTTGTGATCTACAAGCTTTGGTCTCACCAGAGAGAAAGAACATGACAGAGAGAGGTCATGAGGCAGAAAGGCCATGAGGAAAAGGCAGACTAACTCCAATTAATCTTTTGACTAGCTTGGTATTATTGCTCTGCCGCTACCCTGCTTCATCGGACCTGTCCACTAAGGAATTAGAAACATGGAGCTTGGGGCTGGAGAGTTAGCACGGCAGTAAGGCGTTTGCCATGTATGCAAAAGGATGGTGGTTCAAATCCCGGCATCTCATATGATCCCTGGGATGATTTCTGAGCGTAGAGCCAGGAGTAACCCCTGAGCGCTGCTGGGTGTGACCCCCCCCCCCAAAAAAAAAATCTCAAAAAAAGAAAAAAAAAGATAAGAAACATGGAGCTTGGGGCGGGGAGCGTCTCACCACTCACGGATATTTTTATTTTACAGCTATCAATCACTAAGCTCCTGGGGGACTCTAGGATCATAGAGTGGCAGACTATAAGTCAATACTGAAAACTGTGCATCAATAAATACCCTGGATTGAGAGGTAGGCACGCTGTGCCCATCCTTGAAATACTTCAGTGGAAAGTAGCCATCTCTAGACAGAGCTTTGGAGCTGGGGATGATCTTTTTTTTGGGGGGGAGGGGTGTCACACCCAGTAGCACTCAGGGGTTACTCCTGGCTCTACTCTCAGAAACGGCTACTGGTAGGTTCAGGGATCATATGGGATGCTGGGGTTCGAACTACCGTCCTTCTGCATGCAAGGCAAATGTCCTATCTCCATGTTATCTATCCGGCCCTGGAGATGATCTTTTAACAGATCTTCTGCCCCAGTCACAGAGATTCTCTTAGAAGCTTCCAGTACCTCCTTGTTGGAACACTTGTTTTTACCCAAAACAAAGACATTCCCCACCTTCCTCTTTCTTTTTCACCCATCCATTTTGACATGCAAAAGACCACCTAAACTAAATTAGCCTGAAAGGCACTTTAGTCTCTCACATGATCCTCCCTCTCCAGCTTGGGATTTGAGCTGATGAATAGAGGTTTCTGTTTTGGGGGGCAAGGAGGCCCGTGGCTAAAAGCCAATCTGACTCCATGTTTTTCTCCCTCATGATTATCTTGGTTTATTAATTCACATGGCTACCCTGCTTTGGACTCACTTCCCCTTCCCTGTGTGATTATGTGGATCCCACATAATTGTAGATCTATTTACACCTCACAGTGTGAAAGATGAGGCCCTGAGGTTGTGATGTGGATGGAAATAAGACAGAAATAACCAGCTCTGTCTGAAGTGGGGAGAGGAGGGCAATGGATGACAGAGTATGAAGTCCAAGTGTTAAAATAATAACATAGCCATTGAGATATTCCCAGCAGCTGGAAGCTGGAAGACTTTTACAAACAGGAAAAAGCAATATTCAATTCTAAGCTGTGAATTTGCTAACATGGCAACAGTTCCCTCACCTGAAACTTTCAGGAAAAATCTGCTATACAAAAAACCTATGTCACTCAACAATAAAAGTTCTTTTCAGCAAGAGATGAATACGACACCCAAGAAGCTAAGACATGTGATCTACAAGCGCAAGCATTTTAACTAAACAGGAACAAGGAACAAAGAGTGACAGACAGACAGTAATGAAGTCTTTCTTCTCCAACGAAACAAACAAAGCAAAACAAAACCTTGCCAAAAAGTCTGGGACCTGGAGCTTCTGCCACCTGTGAGTTTCACTGAGTTAATTCCATTTGACTCTCAACAGTAGGTTAGTAAAATGGTAACAACCAACTGTAAGAAAAAGAGAGAAAAGCTCTGATTTACAGGGTTTGCTGATTGCTGTAGTAAAAATATTCCTGCCACGGCCGTTTTCAAGCTACTAACGTGACATCAACAGGCTTATGTCATGACTGAACGTTTTTCTATTGGCTTTCATGAGCCCACACAAGCTGGCTCAGTGAGTGCACATCTGGTTTCTAGGTTAGGTTAAAGGTAGCTTCCATGGACTAAGTCCTTGCTTGAAATTTCACAAGAAGTTCTATCCAGCAGTATTTTAGCTTTTGGAGAAGTGACAATTTTCATGGAAGGAAGAGCAGGCAAAAAGTGAAGAGAAAGCCGGAGGGGTCAGTTATCATGCAACTAGCAGAACTTATTGCATCAAGGTACAATGAAATAGGTGAACCAGTGTGATGCCCCTATAGGAAGAGGAATCTCTGTCCTAAATAGTGTGGCTACTTCTCAAAGTGACTTTGGAATCAACAGTCGAGCTGCAAGCTGAGCTGGAATGTCTCCCTTTTCTGCACCTCAAAGACCTCCTCTCAGGGCAGACCAGCACCAACATGGCTTTCCACTGGGCAAGGGCACCAAGGACACCAACTCTGGCTTCAGTTCTTGCAGCTTTCTGGTTTGCAATCTACAAAGTTCTGATTCTCTTCATATGAAGAGAAGATCTAGGTGCACTTGAAAAAGGCAGCTAGAGAGCCAGCAGGCCAAGAAGTCCTGATGAGGGCAACTTAGCAAACCTTCACCTACACTTCCCTCCCAAGGATCAAAAGCGAACAGGGAAAAAAAATGCTTAATTCTATACCATCAAGGGCTCTCCTATGCTGATCAGCTAAAAATAGAAGGGACTGGAAGGGGAGGTCCTTTCATATGTTTAATAAATATGAAACAAAAACATACAATAGGCACCAGGCAATGTCATCCTTTCATGGAAAAAAAAAGAACAAATTCATTATCATAAATGGCTATGTTTGTGTGCTTTCCAAATAATTTCTGGTCTGGTTATACTATACTACAGCAAACAGGATATAGTGATTCAAACCTGCTGTCTCCCCAGAATGAAGGGGAGAAACACGCCAGCTATTCTGCAGCTGTCCAGTGGAATTTTGGAGAAGCTGCTCCCCCCTGGCACGCAGAGGTGGAGAAATAGGCCTATGGCCAGTGTAGAAGTTAAACCAAATAAACCTGAAGGGAATCAGTTTAGAGCGAAAGTTTTCAAATAGCAGCCAGAAATGTTGGACAACTCAGAGGGCATCCCCTGTCGCTGCCTTTAGTGAAAATATTCTGGTGTCCATTTACTGGTATTTCTCTATTAGCTGCTAATAAATCTGCGGCTCTTGGAAGTTAAGTCTGGAGATAAACATGCTGGGTGAGCAGTTGTATAAAGGGCTGTTCCTAGAAGGAGTGGCTAAAGGACCAAGAGAAATAAAATGCTGTTAGAATCCTTAGGAAATGCAATGTAGGGTGAAAAAGAGAACTATCCATGAAAACTGAGAAAGTACAGGAGGTAAGGCAGTTGCCTTGAATATGGTCTTTGGATGACACTGGTTTGATCCCCAGCGTTGCATATGCCCCCTGAAAAATTCCAGGGCTTATTCCTGGACATACAGAATAAAGAACAGCTCCTGAGCACTGGAGGGTATGCCCCAGTCAAACATATACACAAAGAGAACTTTTCAAAAGGTTCTATGAGGCCAAGGAGGATTTCCACTAAATGTGGGGGACTATCTTCATGAAGATGAGCCTTTGACATGTACTCCCAAGGAGGTTTCGTTCCTTCAATGAACATCTACTCTGTGCCAGGCTCCAGGGATATAAAGATCAGCAGTGACCAATCAGTCATCAACATTATATTCAAGCAGTTTATCCACTTCATTTATTTAACATTTTAGTTAGCAGCAGTACAGACATCCAAGTTCAAATGTATTTAAGTGAAATATAAACATTTGCTCAGAGCTATGGGTATCAGAAAACAGGGCAGACCTTTTCAAGAGGCCCAGATATACAAGAATTCCTTTCTTGCACTTCTTTCTCTGTCTGCAAGTGAAGAGGCAAAAATATCCTAGAGAGCAGATGGAAATTCCATTTTCACTTTTTTTTTAATTCCCCAAACACACTGACCCTAGCTCATCTTGCTTTTGACAGTCCACTAATCTTTAATGAAAGTTAAAGAATTACTACCAAACAGAGATGTTTTGCTTAAAAAAGAGAGAGAGAGAGAAAGAAAGAGAGAGAGAGAGAGAGAGAGAGAGAGAGAGATAGAGAGAATCCAAGCAGCCAAAGAAATGACTCTATAGAGTTCAAACCCAGCCTTAGTACCATAAGGAAAGCCTTGCTGTCCATCCCTGTTCACACAGGAAGCTCTGCTTTTTACTATCCAGGAACCCTTCCAGGACTGTCCAGGAACCTTTCCAGGATCCAGTCAGCCCAGGACTTTATCACCACAAACAGATCTGTTGGTTTCCCCATGGCCACAAAATTGTCCCTGGATTGCAAATAATGTCTCCTTTTGCTGGAATCCAATCAACTCAAAAATGTTCAATATCCCAGAACTATATGCAGCTCTGCTTCCAGGTTGGGATTTCTCACTCCACAGATCAATGCTAACAGATTTCCCTGCAGAAGGAACTGAGTGGGTGCACCAGTGTGTGAGAATAAGCCCAGCACCAATTCCAGTGCGTGAGGAAGAGGAAGCAGCCACTTTTCCACATATCCAAACCACTTTCCAAATCTTTTTTTTTTTTTTTTGGAAGGGGGTTTGGACCACACTTGGTGACACTCAGGGGTTACTCCTGGCTATGTGCTCAGAAATTGCTCCTGGCTAGGGGAATGCTGGGTGGATTGAACACATGGTTCGTCCTAGGTTAGCACGCAGCAAGCAAGGCAAACACCCTCCCACTTGCACCACCGCTCCAGACCCACTTTCCAAATCTTGATTAGTATCTTATGATTCAACTTAATTTTGAAAACCTCCACCTGGATAGGTAAAATTATCGACTAATGGTGAGAACCTCAGTCTTCAACTCTTCCACAGTTCAGAGAATGGAGCTCAAAGCTCTAACTCCCTAATGATTAATTCTAAGGTCTACCAGGCAGCTTTCATCAATCCTCATTTGGGAAGAGTCCTAAAGTCACCAAATTAACAAAACAAAAGACACATCCACCACTCATCACCAGGAACAGCTCAAGGATTTAAGAGCTTTGTGCCAGTAATGAGACAAAAACATAGTTCTTATTCTACATAAAAATAGTATAGCCGGGGCCCCGGAGATAGCATGGAGGTAAGGCGTTTGCCTTTCATGCAAAAGGTCATCGATTCGAATCCCGGTGCCCCAGATGGCCCCCCGTGCCTGCCAGGAGCAATTTCTGAGCATGGAGCCAGGAGTAACCCCTGAGCACTGCCAGGTGTGACCCCCCAAAAAATTAATTAAAAAAATAGTATAGCCATCCCTTACACAAGGCTGATTTGGAATTCACTTAAAGTGAGATGGTGAGATGGAGCTGAATGCCATGCAGAAACCTAGTTTTTGATCCCATTTCAGCCACTGTCTTCTTTCAGATTGGATTTATTCAACATATCATGCTCTCGGTCCTTATAAGAATCAAGAGGCTACCACCAGTTTGATGAGTAGATTTGAAAAAGACAGCAGACCCAAACTGCACTTTCCATTTTCTGATCTTGCCAGACAGTTTCACCCCAGAGCCTTGGAGCCTGTTGTTCCCCTAGTTTGTAACTCACTCTCTCCCTCTTCTGAGGAGACTGGCTAAGTGTTTTGTTTTGGTTTGTTTTGTTTTTCTGGTTTGGGTAACCACTGACTATCAGGTCATTTGAACAATATCTGGCATGAAAAAGACTCAGTGAATCGTGATTTTAAACAAAGTTAACTTGCAGGCTAGTTTGATGTTAAGAGCATAAAACCTAGTTTAGGAATTCGGCAGTTAACAGATCTGCACAAGGGTCCTAGCCAGCTGTGTGATGTGGAAAACTTCTATAACCATTCTGAACTTCAGTTTCTATATCAAGAAATTGTGGGAGATACTGAACCCCCACAGGGAGTGGTCTGGGATGAAATAAGGCAGCACATACAAAATACCTGGGACAATCCCCCAGCAGATAAGAATTTCTCAAAGCTTTTAGCCATGAACATTTTTGTTTTTGCTACAGCATCCCTTCTGTTGCATTCTCTATTAGCTCATTCCATTCAAGCATGCCCAAAGGCTATTTCTAAGGCAGATAGCTGTGGCATTTGTGGTTGAATGCAAGTAAAACATAAGGTGTGTAGTCTGAAGAAAAAATGCCCTAGGTAGGAGGCTTGTCTTATATGTGGCCAACCTGGTTTAGATCCCTGGCAACCCATATGATCTCCTAAGCCAGCCAAGAGTGAACCCCGAGAACCTCCAGCTGTGACCCCCCCCAAACAAAACCTCAGGCTTAAGATAGTGATGAAGAAGAGCAATGATGCCAATGACTATCTTTGAAGTCACTGATTTGGGGCGTTTTGACACACCTTTGTCTTCCAGAAGCCAAGATGAGGAAGAGAAAAAAGAAAAAGACTAACTCTGCACTCAAAGAAAATACACATCGCAGAGAATTCCTCAGGATCTCCTAAACACATACCAGGGAAAGCTGCAGGATTTTTACAAGCAGTAATGAATGTCTCTGGCCCCTGGGAATCTCTGCTTGCAGAGGGCAGGCAAAGCTATTTCTGTGCATTAGATCAATCTGGATCAAAGGCCAAAAGATAAATAACTTATCTATTTCTTAAAACTTTTAGACAATCCTTACAAGCTTTCTACAACATGGCTCCAGATGGAATTGACTGGGCAGCACATCTCTACTGCTTCAGATGTCTGGTAACTGCTGGCCTCAACTGGCATTAGGATGGCTTTCAGCACTGTGCTTCCAAAAAGAGAGGGTGTGTTCCCATTACTTGGAACCAATTCATCGAGTCCATAGTGGAGTAATCTCCAGAAAACACAGAGAAAGGAGGACCCAAAATTCATTTTTTTCCCTACAGACGCAATGTCTTCACCAAGGAGATACGAAGGCCTAGCGAGGTAAAAATACTTAGTCCTGGCACCGGAGCATGGAGGTATGGCATTTGCCTTTCATGCAGAAGGTCATTGGTTCAAATCCCGGCATCCCACATGGTCCTCTAAGCTTGCCAGGAGCAATTTCTGAGCACTTCTGGGTGTGACCCCACACACACACACACACACACAAAAGAAATACTTAATCCCCACACTGATTGCTACAAGAGAGATGGGACTGGATCATCTATTTGTGTGTGTGTGTGTGTGAGTGTGTATGTGTGTGGTGTGTGTGTGTATGTATGTATATATATATACATATATATATATACATACCAAATATATTCACTATTGGGGTTGGGGGTTGCTTCCAGGGCTCAAACCCAGGTCCTGATTCATTCATCCATTTGAGGCATATGCTAGACTACTGAGCTGCAGTGGCCACAAAGCCAGAGTTTACACAACTGATAATGGGAAGTCATGGCCATAAAATCCACATGGTTGTATAACTATTACTATATTGTAATAGTAAAACACTTCTTGATTACAACCAAAGAAACTCAATGCCCCATTAACACACATGCCCCATACCCTTCTTGAGCCCCACCCTGACCTCAAGCCCTTTGGCAATTGCTTCTCTGTTTTCTTTTTTTCTTTTTTTTTGGTTTTTGGGTCATACCCTGCAGTGCTCAGGGGTTACTCCTGGCTCCATGCTCAGAAATTGCTCCTGGCAGGCACAGGGGACCATATAGGGGAACCGGGATTCGAACCGATGACCTTTTGCATGAAAGGCAAACGCCTTACCTCCATGCTATCTCCCGGGCCCCATTCTCTGTTTTCTTATGCTCTCTAGCTTAGCCTGCTCTCAACATTTCCTATGAATGGAATATGATAATATTTGGTCTTCTGTGACTAGTAAGCTAGTATTATAAATGGAAAATTATCCTACAGAGATGTGCTATCAAATACCATCGCCTTGTGTAGCCATTTTACAGGAATTACAACTGAATATATTAAAACCTTAGTTCCTGGAGCTTGAGACAGGGGTTCAGCATACCCCAGACCTAGGTTCTCCTCATGTTCTCTTTTTTTTGGTTTTTGGGTCACACCCGGCAGTGCTCAGGGGTTATTCCTGGCTCTGTGCTCAGAAGTTGCTCCTGGCAAGCACGGGGAACCATATGGGACACGGGGATTTGAACCGATGACCTTCTGCACAAAAGGCAAACGCCTTACCTCCACGCTATCTCTCTGGCCCCCCCAGACCTAGGTTCTATCCCTGGCACCACATATGACCTCAAAAGCATCTCTAGGCATAGGTTGAGGGACTCTGAACATCCCTAATGTGGCCCTGGAGATTTCCCAAGCAAACCAATGTGAACTGAGTAAATTTCTAATACCACAAGTAAGATTCTCACAGCACTAAATACTCAGATCCTTACACTGAAACATTGGCTGAGAATTTTCAGGAGTCACTTCTGGGGCCCCTGAATTTCCCTTGAGATAACCTCCCACCAAAAATATTTAAAATTCAGCACCTCACCAGCCACATTTTTTTTAAGTGCCTAATCATCACATGTATCAAATAGCTACATATAGATGGCTACATATAATTACTATTATTGTTTATATTATTAGACATTAATATTATTATCATTGCAGAAAGTCTGTTGTATCATGCTGACCTTGAGCACACAGGGGCATTTGCTCATTAATGAATGCTGGCTCCTGATCATTCAGGGATACAGGAATTTACCTTCCAGATGGAGGGGGAGAGCTAAGAGCATCTCTAGGGAGGAGGAGAGGGGAGGCAACTGGGGAGCCAAAGCCAAGCCTTCCTGACTTTCTTTACCCACCTCTGAGCTATTCTCAGTGCCAGAGGGGCTCCCATTCCCTAGCCCTCACCCTGTAAGGCACTCTATTTAGCTAAACTCATCCAAAAGGCAGATATGCCAAAGCGTTTGGAAACACTTCAAGGAATCCAGCCTCTACCTCAACCGTTTGATGATTTCTCAAGCGTTTCATGCCAGAAGATGATCTAAGGATTCCTTGATGAGAACGGATGGTTCAGACCAATTTCTGGACACTAGTAGCCCTTTGAGCTGCCCAGACACAAACAACAAAGCTGATCAACATCCCCAAGCCAGCAACCCTGGCATCTTGGCATGGTCAGACAGCAAAGAGCTCAGACAACACCTGAGGCCCCCAGGCAGGTGCAATGCTCCCCTAGGTGGGTCATCAGTTCAGCTGCACTATCTTTCCTCTAGCCTCTGGTTAGCTGGCTTTTTAGATTGTGTGTGTTCAGGTACATGAGGTTGATCAGAATGCCCAGACTGAAGGGTGACACACTTGTCATTTCCTGAAAAGGAATGATGAGGGAAAACAGAACCACCTTCAAGGGGAGAAAAATTCTTTATGAATCATCAAAGGCTCCTTTATTTCAAAAAACTACAAAAACCACCTTTGGGACTTTATGTAATTGTTTTAAAGAATTTAAGTTGGTTAGTATCCTTTTTGTGGCTGCCAAAAAGTACACACATCTTCCCTTCAACTTTAGTAGCTAATTTATTATAAAAAGAAACAATCACAGATTAAAGGCCTGACAAATGTTTCTTCCAATATGCTTGCCTGGCTAAGTCAATACTTATCTCAGGACTGTCCTCCCACTCTGAATGGTAGTGTGAAGGTTTCAGGAATCAATAGGGCTGTATTTCTAAGCCACCAAGAATAAATGTTAACCAGGTGGATATTCAACAAGCTATGATAAGAGCTCATTTATTAGAAGTCGTTCTCTTAATTGAAATCTTACTGTGGGCCTTGGACATTAGAGTTTTCCAAAACATCCTTCCTCATGGTTTATCCACCAGGAATGTGGCTAAGCAAGAAGAGGTGGCTATTTTCCTTTTGCTCAGAAGAGATAAAGAGCAGGGAGTTGGTTCTTTCAGAGTTCTCAGTACAACTGCTTTGTGCTTGCAATCATTTGTCTTTGTATCTTCTGGGATCCGTGCACTTAGCCAATATTATGTACATAATTAAAAATCTCCCCAAATGTTGCATCTTACATAATATTCATAGTGAAAGTTCAGTGATATCAAATGATCCAACAAATGGAATTGCTGGGAGTAGATTTTGGATACCTTGCATCTCAGATTAGCATTCTGTGTGAAGAGGAAACGGAAGAACAAGGGCATCTGAAGGATCCCAAATACCAAGAAAAGGACTATACAGCACTCACCTGCTACCAAGTCAGCCAAAGCTAATTTTTGACAGTCCTCCCTTGATCAAAGGAAACTCATTAAGAAAGTACAATCTGGGCCCAAAGAGATAGCACAGCGGTATTTGCCTTGCAAGTAGCCGGTCCAGGACCAAAGTTGGTTGGTTCAAATCCCGGTGTCCCATATGGTCCCCCGTGCCTGCCAGGAGCTATTTCTGAGCAGACAGCCAGGAGTAACCCCTGAGCACTGCCAGGTGTGGCCCAAAAACCAAAAAAAAAAAAAAAAAAGTACAATCTGTGTTCTGCACTGTATAGTTTTTACTTACTACTCAGAGAGAACTGTGTGGAACTGTGGTATCCTAAGATGTCTGGGCCACTCTCCTCCTCACCAAGCATTTTCAGAGCTACATGTCCTGTACTTGTAGGAAGTAATAAGTATGTCTTAGTTTCTTTTTCAGGAATTCAGAGTATTCATGTTTTCCTGCAACCATAGTATGAAACACATTATGACCTTGACAAGTGAAGTCATCTCATCAACACTTTCATGTAGGATCTAATTTGTCTATGGAAGTTGATCAACTGTAAGACAGATGCGAGTGTACAACTCTTTCTGTTTCGATGTGACTTTGGGGATATTTCCCAAAGGCCTGGGGTCTGGGCAAGTCACATGACCAGTCATTTGAGCCAATAGACCAAAGCTTAAAGAATACTAAAGTCCTTTTCAGATCCTGGGCTTCAAAGTGGTGCATGCTTTGACTCTGTCCAAGAAATGGTTCACCTGGATGACAGCCTGCCTGGTCATGCCTACTGGAGGAGGAAAGGCAGGTAGAGAAAGTCAGCTGAAACTTAGCAGAAACTTGTACAGACTATTCAAATGACCCCCAGATCTATGAAGCCAGGTCAGTCAAGATCCCCCAAGTATGGCGCATATCCATCTATTTGTACACTTGTGAGAAATACTGCATTTCACTTAATAGTTATAACACATTTTCTGCCAAAAATATTTAAGAAGTATAAAAAATAAAAATATTTTTTAAGGGACAGGAGAGATAGCACAAGCGGTGTCTGCCTTGCAAGCAGCCGACCAGGACCTAAGGTGGTTGGTTCAAATCCCAGTGATCCATATGGTCCCCCGTGCCTGCCAGGAGCTATTTCTGAGCAGAAACCAAAAACCAAAAACCAAAAAAAAAAAAATGTTTTTTTAAGTTGCATGTGTTTAACCCTGATTTGATCCTTAGTACAGCAAATGATCCCTCAAGCACTACCAAGAATGATTGCTAAGTACAGAGACAGAAATAGACTCTTTGCACAACTGGTATAGATCCAAACTCCTCCCCTCAAAAGTGGAGTACTTTTGAGTGCTGGTATTACTTAAAAATTGGAGTTGGTGGTGCCTGAGAAATAGCATGGAGGTGGGGCATTTGCCTTGCATGCAGAAGAATGGTGGCTTAAATCCTGGCATCCCATATGGTCCCCCAAGCCTGCCAAGAGAGATTTCTGAGCGTAGAGCCAGGAGTAACCCCTGAATGCTGCCGGGTGTGACCCCTCCAAAAAATATATTTATTAGGGCCGGAGAGATAGCACAGCAGTAGGTTATTTGCCTTCCAAGCGGCCAACCCCAGACCAATGGTGGTTTGAATCCTGGCATCCCATATGGTCCCCTGTGCCTGCCAGGTGCAATTTCTGAGCAGAGAGCCAGGAGTAATCCCTGAGTACCACCGGGTGTGAGCCAAAAACCAAAAATAAATAAATAAATAAAATTTGGGGTTGGTGGGCTGGAGAGATGATTCAACCTGGGTACCATTCCCAGACCACATATGGTCCCCTGAGATAATCACCAGAATCAATTCCTGAGCATAAAATTAGGAGTAATCCTGAATACAGTACGATGTGCCCCCCCCCCACAAAAAAAAAATCAAAACCAGGACCAGAGCAATAGTACAGAGAACAGGGCGCTTGCCCTGCAAGTGATCAACCCAAGTTTCATCCCTAGTATCCCATATAATCCTCTAGTCCTACCAAGAGTGATCCCTGAGTGCAGAGTCAAGAGTCAGCCTTGAGTACCACTAGGTATAGGCCACTCCCTCCAAAAAATCAAAACCACAAATGAGGCTTAGCAATTATGTGGTGGTCATGGCTATCCAGTGAAATATAATAATAAATAGACAGTATCTGCAACCATAAATTGGGGATCCAGAGAGATAAAGATTAATTATTACAGCCTGCTTCACCAACCTTATGAAAGTTGTAGGGTCCAGGAAGATTAATTGCTAAAAGTTCCACTATTGTTGATTATTTTCCCAGGAAGTAACAGATTTGATAAAGCTCCCAAAGAAATAATTATTTGGCTGGAAGGATCAACACTACAGAGACTCAGAATCTTGCTGAAAGGGCAAAAGTTTGGACTCAGGTATAGGATAGATAATTTGTGTTGTTATATACATCCTTTGTGGGAAAAGACCCTTTCTCTTATAAGCACTATTGATTCAGAACTAAATGAATTTGGTATGAGGAAAAAGAAATCCTGGTCCCCTTAAAAGGTTAATTACTGAAAGGCTAGCCACCTCATTTATACATGAACAATAGTCAAGATCAAGAATTTTCCGTGCACAGAAGTGTTTATAAAAGGTCCCAGTTTCTTCCCTATAAGGTTTAAATAATTCCTCCTTCCACACGTTATCCCCCTAAGGTTGTTTAATGAATGCTGCCCCCTACAGTACATACGTAAAATGAGATTTCAACAATAATTCTGTACAGACAATGGGCTGGAAAACTTTCTCTTGCTCTTGTCAGAATTTGTCAAAGGAATGATGCCTTGACCCAAACTTCTATGACTAATTTCACTCAATAGAAATGATTTCTTTGATTCTTGCTGCAGGTATCTTTATCAGTGACCTTGCTGATGATCTTGGCACATGCCCTTGAGAAGTTCCAGGCAATATATCTGAAGTTAAGGGAGCAATCCACCCCCACATATGGGAATGAAGCAACAGAGATCATTAATAATGGTACCAAGCCTTATCTGCAGAAAGTGCAACTCTCTTCAGAATAGAAATGAGCAGCACCACCGAAACTCAAGTGAAATTTGGGAAGGGCATTTCAAAAGAGTCAATGCAAAAGTAGAGTGTTAGAAACATTCATCAATTGTGGAGGATATGCATCATTACCAAGCCTTTCCAGGAAACTCTGAAATATAAATCAACTCTACCCTTTGCTTGGAGTAATCACTTGCTGTATCTGCAAATAGTTTGAAAGAAAATTTAGTCTAGTTTACCTGCTAATGCAAAATGACATAATCCACTTTGACACCTCAAAGCTCAGGGAACTTCTGATCCTCATGACAGGCTACTGATTTTTTTAGAAGACAAGTAAGCAACACTCTCCCCAAACCCAAAAGGACACCTTTTAAAAATACAAGGACAGTCTGCCTTCCTGTATTTTTTTTTAACTCTACTCACTATGATCTGAGAGTGGAAAAAAAGCTGGCTCAGAAAGTAGGCCTTTAAAGGAATCTGGCATCCTTCCCTAAAAGTGTTTTTCAGGTCATAGTGATAGTACAACATGCAGGGTGGTTGCCTTTCTCCCTAACACAGAGCCAAGAATAAGCTCTGAGCACTGCTGGGTATGGCTCAAATTTGAGAAAAAAAATAGTGTTTCCAGATTTGGAGATCGGGTGAGGTGACACAGGAGCATTGTGAAATGAGGTCTTGGGCACTATGGTGGTACTAAGGGAGGTCAGTATTGAGACCATAGTCAAGACCACGATTGTAAATTGTAAATGTTCACACCACCATAAATACATTACCTTACCTTTAAATCATTAAAAAAAACTTCTTAAGTGTTTCCTTAAGAAATAGAGAGATAGTGCAGACATACAACACTTGCCTTGCATGCAAACAACCCTGTTTCAGTTCCTGGCACCACATATGGTCCCACCCAGAAATGGGCCCCTGAGTACAGAGGTAAGTGTACCTAACCAGATGAGGCCCCCAAAATTAAAAACAAAACAAAAACTATAAGTAAATAAATAAAAAGTATTTCCTCAAACATATTTTTCTTTTAACCACTGTATGGGAGAACAGATGTTTTGAGTGAAATACCTTTTAAATGCCTCTGGCTTATCCCCAATAAAGTTCTAATTCTCAGAAAGTTTCCCCTCTTTTCTTGTCTCTTCATTTGACACACCCAGCCTTATGGAACAGCTTTACAGAATGTGCTGAGATTGTCTGTGCCTTGCTGAGAATCTGCAATGTGAATAGTCTGTATGTAAGTCCTCTGAGGGCAGAAGGTGTTTCCTGGTTCTGCCCTGCAGAATAGTCGATGATCAGCATCAGGCCAAGACCACAAGGCACTTAGTGCAAATACTGCCGAGATGAAAAATTGATGACGACACAAGAAAAATGTAGAAGAGATAACATTTATTATACACATGACTGTCCAGTTGGAATCATCTGCCTCTTACAAAGAAATCCAAATCTAGCATAACTTTTCTAGCACCTTAAGTCAAGCAGTATTTTCCAGGGTCCTTATGCTGAAGGTTTAGCTTGATGCTTAAATCTGTCAGTCTGTGTTCCATAAAATACAGAGGTGAAAAACCTTGCAAAGACCAACTTTAGCTTTAGAAATCTCTTGGACTTGGGGCCAGAGGGATAGTATGGAGGTAAGGTATTTGCCTTGCATGCAGAAGGACAATGGTTCAAATCCCGGCATCCCATATGGTCCCCGAGACTGCCAGGAGCGATTTCTGAGCATAGAGCCCAGAGTAACCCCTGAGAGCTTCCGGGTGTGACCCAAAAACCAAAAACCAAAAAGAAATCTCTTGGACAGACTGAAATAATTAGATTTCCCTCCAAATGACAGCCTGGAATCCAAGATAACACAAAACCAAATCTGGGCAGCAGGGGGCAGCAGAGATTCACTATCCTTAACTGTCCTGAGCCTAAGGACTTGACTCCCCCCCCCCCCCCAAAAAAAAAAAAAAAAAGAATAAACAAAACTCTGCCAGTGGTGATTTACTATGGGTCACAGATCCTTCACTCCATTTCTCATTTCATAAAAATGCCATGGCTGTACCATTTTGAAAAAGGCAATGGGAGCCTGAAATGTAGAAGCAGCTTTACCATTTGCTTTCAGAAAGGAAGCAGAGCAGATCCCTGACCTTTCTTGTTAGCTAGTATCTGTCAAATGCCCATGATGTGTAGGAAGTTTTGCTAAGCCCCTAAACTAGCAGGAATACCACTATGGAAGCAGGTCTGAGGACATTATTAGTGTGAAGCCAGTGTGCTGTGCTGGGCACAGACTATTTTGTGACTGGTTCTTTATTCACACTGTAGAATGTCTATGGATAGTTTGAGTTTTCGGTTATTCTGATGGGACTCTAACCTCAGAGATGTCTATTGTCAGTGTGACCCTTCATTTGACATCAGCATCAACTGAAGACAAGTCTGTGGTATCTAGGATGATGTGATGAATTCTAGTAAAATGCACTTCCGGAGAGGTTCATGTGTGCAACCTGAATTTGGGGAGCAGTTGAGTGATTTTCTATGTTTACTGAAGACAAAGAACACCCTGGCCCCAGCATCGAGAGCAAGTTATGCATCATCAGAAATTCTCTATTCAGCTGCAGCAGCCATAACCACTATCCAGTTCCACTTTTGAAACCTATCTCTGTTTTCACCTGCATTTGGTTGTTCTACTTTGCACAGTGAACACTGGACAAAGTGATCACAGAAAAATTAACTTCCGGGATGTAGCGAAAATAACAGTGGGAAAGGTACTTAGTTTTAGTTTGCATGTGATTGACTCTGGTTTGAGGACTATCAGGTGCCCAAAGCATTGCCAGGAGTGAACTCTGAATATAAAACTGGGAGTAGGGGCAGGAGCAATAGCACAGAGGTAGGACCTTTGCCTTGCATGTGGCTAACCCCAGGATGGATCCCAATTCAATTCCTAGCATCCCATATGGTCCCCTGAGCCTATCAGAAGTGATTTCTGTACACAAAGCCAGGAGTAACTCCTGAGCACCTCCAGGTGTGACTCAAAACCCAAATAAATAAATAAATAAATATGGAAGTAGCCTCCAAGCACTATAAATGCCTCCCTTCAAACCTCCCAGTTCTCTCAAAAGTCAACTTCATTTATCCCTAAACACATATAACTGTTTATGTTGATGAATGATATTAACAACCTAACTAAAAGAGAAAAAATTTTTTTATTTTGGTTCTTGGGCTATACCCGGTGACGCTCAGGGGTTACTCCTGGCTATGCACTCAGAAATCACTCCTGGGGCCCGGAGAGATAGCACAGTGGCATTTGCCTTGCAAGCAGCCGATCCAGGACCAAAGGTGGTTGGTTCGAATCCCGGTGTCCCATGTGGTCCCCCATGTCTGCCAGGAGCTATTTCTGAGCAGACAGCCAGGAGTAACCCCTGAGCACCGCTGGGTGTGGCCCAAAAACCAAAAACCAAAAAAAAAAAAAAAAGAAATCATTCCTGGCTTTGGGGACCATATGGGATGAGGATGATGGGGGAATTGAACTGTGGTTCGTCCTAGGTCAGCCTAATGCAAGGCAAACACACTAGCGCTGCACCACCACTCCGGCCCCAAAGAGAAAAAAATTGTCAATAAATAATTGATGATCAATCAGACAGCTCAATAAACCATGTATATGCTTTTATGTAGGAGTTCCAGGTTTGATTCCCCAGTACTACATGGTCCCTCAAGCACTACCAAGAGTAAATTCTGAGCATAGAGGTGAGAGTGGTTGATAAACAAATAAATCAAACAACATTAGTGAAAAATAAATTAATTAAAATGTAAGTTTAAATAAATGATGAAATGAATGATTGACTGCAGATGATATTTGGATAAGATGATTATGAAAGAACTGTCCCCTTACCAATGATTCTTGAAATGAAATTGAATTCATGTATGTGTGACGCTTTTTCACATAGCAGATAGAGGCAAAAGAAATGCTGAGATTTACTTCCTGAAGATCAGATAAATATCAACTAGTCATTTTCTATTCCTGACACAAGACTAATCATACAGATATTTCATCTTCCATATGATTTATTTCCTCTCTTATGTTCCTCCTCATTCTCTGTCTCACCAAAAGTCAAAGAGAATGGATGATCACAGAACCATCGGCTCCCACAATGAATTTGGAAATACATCATATTTTGAGAAAAGCAAACACAATTTTCTCCTTCTTACTCTTCATGGTGAATAGGATAATCTCAGCATCAAAGATTCACATCGTAGTTTCACACGTAAGAGGGATTTGATGCATCTTCTCTGAAGAAGCTTCTGAATTACATCATCAATAAAGAAAATGGTTCTTGATGGGGCCAGAGCGATAGTAAAGTGAGATGGGTACTTGCCTTGCATGAAAATAATCTGGGTTTAATTCATCTCAGCACTCCTTATTATCTTTTGAATCCCACCAGGACTCTGTGCAGGGCTAGGAGTAAACCCTAAACACCATCAGGTGTGATCCCAAAACAAAACCCCCAAAAGACAAAATGCAAACAATACACCCCCCCCCAAAAAAAAAACCCCGAAGAACCAAACAAAACTCTCAAAGGTGACCCAGACACACTAGACCAAATCTGATTTCTTTCACACTGCTTGGCTTCAGTTTAATGTTAAAGATTAAGGACAGAGATGGAATAAGGGCAGGAAGGTATATTATTCAGATAAGTATACAACCTGCCCTCTAGGTGACTTTATTTCTCTGGGTAAGACAGCACTTTCAAACTCATAACAATAAGCTTTCTAAGAGACAGAGCAGCAGATGATTCCTCAATTAGGCCAAGGGTGAGCTGGCAATCCTTTCATAGCACTTGTGACTTGTGTGAAAACCATTGTTTTAGAGTCAAATTACTATCTGTAGATGTGTGCATGATCTGTAAATAAAGACATAAAGTCCTTGTAAAAATGTACTGTTGTTTCTAATGCACATCGTTGTACCTGGAAGACAGTACATACTAGATCAATTTATCCAAATGTGATAGTATATGCATGAGGAAATAAAGCAAAAATCTTAAGTGGCAGACAGTTTGAAAGATGGGATCTAAAAGGTTCTTTCCCTTTTGATAAATTTTGTATTGTCTGAATGTTTTTACATGTTTATTTTTCTAATGGAAAGATAATAAAGATTATACTTCATACTAAATGATAATTCCAGAGGAAACCACATTATTCAGAAAAGAACATCTTGCATATGTATGCAAGTCAGTCCAGGAATACTAAACATTTCAAACGCCTAAGATGAACCAAATATCACAGAGAGGGCAATTTTTGGCAGTGCTAATCCACTCAGAGGATACAAGTGAGGTGGTGGGAGGAAGAGAAAACAAATAATGTTGTAAATATTGAAAAAAAGCCATTTCCTCTCCTCCCTACAAAGCATGTGTCTCTAGCCAAGTGGTCAGGAGCCCTTGGGGACCATCAGAGGAAATGGGGAAGCCACCAACAGACAATTGCTTCCAAACCTGCTCCCATACCCACAGGCCAGCAAGGCAGTGCAGGTTGCTTCCCATAGGGTATAAATGCAAAGGCTGAGCCAAATGTGGTACAGAAGACAAACAGCAAGATTCCCTAAAGACTGCAGGTCTAGGACCTTTCACTCAAACCTCACAGGCAGTATCTGAGATCAGAATCTTTGGGAAGGAAAACACATTTCTGAAGAGCAACATTTCTGGTCTTGTGTAACCCGCTATGTCCTTGGATACTTCATGGGACAAGCCCATGAATTTTATATGAGTTTTCAAGCTTTTTTAGCTCTGAAGTAATAGCCCCTACATTTCTTCGGTTTTACATTTTGGCTGATTGCTTGGCATAATCAGAACAAAATTCAAGGATGACAGCATGAAGGGGTTTGCTTTTTTGGATAGGAATTTAAGTGGCAACCTTTAGCCTGATTTCCCCTCAGATCAGAAAAGTGCTCTGAAGGTTAGGAAAAGTTGTTACAATTTTCATGTCTTCTCTTAAATTCTTCTTAAAATTGAGGACTGAGTGTTGAAATCATTTTGTCATTTATTGACAGAATAATGACCCTTCTAGCCAATGTACTGGTATGATTAGATCAACTCTTTGGAGTGGAATTCCTGGGTCAATGGGTCACAATGTTTTGTTTCACCCGAGAATGACAAGTCAGGACACAATGCAACCAGGATCTGAGTCACAAGAACACTTTGAAGAAGGACAGGTAATGAATGCTGTTTCCGACTGTTCCTCATTAGAAAGCAGTACAGATCTCAGCCATGGCACCAAGTACACAGAGCCACAGTTTACTAGATTGGGTCTTTTCCAAAAGTTCTCAGGTCAAATATAGTATTTTACTCATGCAAGAACCTACTGAGAATATAGCCAGGTGACCGAATTATTTTTGCTCCCTCTCCACATACGACATTTTGCACATAAGCTGGCTTTCTCAGGAATTGCAATCACGGTCTGATTCTAGGGAGAACAGAGAAACTATGAAGAAGGTAGGAAGAGACACAAAAGTTTCTGAAGGCAAAAATCACACTGGCTCTCGACCTTGGGTTGACAGAGAGTCAATATAAAAAAATTCTTAGGTGTTATCTAGACCAGATATATCCAAGCTCCCCAGGCCAAGAGAGAGAAGATAAATGCTCCATCCCAAACCACCATCACTCTTTTTTTTTTTTTTAATTATCACTGTAAGGTTCTGTGAGCTGTGAAACTAACAAAAACATTCTTGTGTGAATTATCACTCCTAAGCTTCCTTAGAGACAGCCAGAGATAGAGCAGAGTTGACCTTCAAATCTGGACATCCTAAGTGGCAGTCAATAACCAACGAGGGCTGCCTCCTAAATCTCAAACCACTTTATTCTCTTTATAAAACTGGGTTGATGAGGCTGGACAGATGGTTCTGTGGGCTGGAGCATATGTTCTACACACAGAAGGCCAAGGTTTGAGCCCCTGAGGAGCCCTGAGAATGACTCTTAATACTGACCTGGAAATAGTCCATGAGTACAGACAGGTGTGATCTCAAATAAAATCAGGTTAACGATATTTATACCTCATAAGATGTCTGTGATGAGCCATTAAGAGAGAGCAAATCAAAGTCCCTGGCACAGGGGCGCGACAGAAAGAACATGGGTAAGGCACGTGCCTTGCACATAGCTGACCTATGTTTGATTCCCAGCATATAGCCCCTTGAACCTACCAGGCTAGGTTTCCTTAATATCTCCCCAATTTCCAACCTGTATTTTAACAAATCTTCAATAAACAAGATTCTCAGCATTTCTTGACCACATACAGGAAAAGCACAATCAAAGGAAGGAAGGAAAGGCAAACATAGGAGGAAAAGAGAAAAGAAAAATGTTTTGTTAGGTCAGAGAGATAGTACAATAGATAGGGCGCATGCCTGCACAGTCAGCATGGATTCTATATCCCATACCACATATTGTGTCTAGAGCCCCTCCAGGAGTGATCCTTGAGTGCAGAGGCATGAGTAACTCTTGAGCACAACCAGATACGTTCCCAAAAGAAACAAAATTAAAAAAAAAAACTGAAGGAAAAAAATGTTTTGCTGAGGTATAGACCAAGGGAAGAATAACAAAGTTCTGAACGATGAAGACTGCCTGTGTATAGCTTCCAAATTAGCTGCAGTTTCCCAGTATTTTGTCTGAGACTCTTGCTTTAAAAGCTAGTCAGATCTCAACACATTTCCTGGCCATCTATTGGTATTCTAGGTGGAAGGACGAGACCCACAGCTCTTAAAAATCAGTTCTCATTTATCATGAGGGCTGCCCAGTTCCTGTAGTATGCTCTCTAGGTCAGGAAGAAGAAACAAACATGTAGATCAGCCAAAGGATAATCCCACTCTACCAGATAGGCATCTTCCCAGATGCTGGACATGTGGCCTAATAAATCTAGACTTTGCCTTGAAGGGAATAAAGGAGAGCCTGCCTTATTGAAGAACTGTCCAAGCTGCCTCAGTTTCCCTCTTATTCTCATGTTGTATGAGACATAAACTGAGGCAGGAAAAGGGTTATTTCACTACCATCTGAGCAAAAGCCTCTGGAAAGCTACTTACCTATTCGTCCCCTTCCTAAACCTCAGTGATCTATCTAAGTAAGATAACAAAATGACAACAACCAAATATAATAACTCTTTTTAGTAAGTAACATCATTAGAATAAAAAAGCAGTGTTATCAACCTGCATTTTGGACTTTCTCAGGTTTTGAAAACCCCTTGGATCTGAACTCCCCTCCGATCTCTTCTATAGAGAGCATGTTCTATGAAAATTTCCTTTCAAATTGTAAATGAGCTATTTAACCAAATGTATTCTAGGTCGCAACTGTACCAGAGTTATTACTGCTGGCAAATATGCCTATAACAGTATATTTCTCCCATTTTCTTAATGCCTCAACTAACCAAAGTTCCCACCAGCCAAGTAGGCCCTTGGGATCCATACAACACACAATTTGCAATTCCCCCTACTCTTGACCCCAATAAAACTCACCCAAATTCTTCTTTCATAAAGAAAAATGATTTTTAAAAAGGCATCCTCAAGAGATGACTCACCAGAGCCCAAGAGATGGCTCAAAGGGCTGGAATATATACTTAGACTTCAGGAGCCCTGGGTTTGATTCCTGGCACCAACTAATCCCTTGAGAACACCAAGAGTGACCCCCTGAACATTATCAGATATGGTCCCCAAAGGCAAGAAAACAAAAGGTGACTCACCTTTCTCATGACTGCTGGCTGCTGGGGGTGGGGAGGCAACTGGTTTGGACTTGTCATAGTTGTTAAAGCTCTGGCTACGGCGATTGTTAGCAGTGACTGACCCTCCACGTGTCTTGGCCTCACTGGCTGCAGCAGATGCCCTTGCAGTGGGACCTGGAAGTCTACAATGCAAAAGCAAGAGAATAATGGATTCAGTCTTCAGGAGATAACGGCTGTCTCAGAAGAAGGAACTGCCATCATGCAGGAGGTCCAAGAAACCAATCAAGATAGCAAGTCTGAGAAGGTATGCTGAAGAATTTCAAGGAACCACGAGAAACACTTAGACTAATCAGAAATCCTGTCAAGTCCAACAGCCAAATGAAAACCATTTTTCTTTGAGCAGAGAGAGACATCTTAAAAACAATGCTTAAGTTTATTGATTAAAAGTCCCAAACTCATCTTCCTTTTCCTCTTGGAGAAGTAATTTTACTTTCCAATAGGGCCAAATAATCTCATCATCATTAATTTTGTCAAGTACAGACCAGAATGCTGGTGAAAACTCAAAAGTATTTTCTTGTATGGGGATCTCTTCTGGTAAGTATCGAAATGGTGTTTGCAATAATGCAGGGAGGCATGTAGCAAGAGTAATACACAACTGACAATGCTCATAAAGTGAGCTACTTCTATGCCTAACCTGACACATCTGCAATGAAAACTTATGGCTTGGATGAAAACATTTGCTCAGACATATGTTTTCCTTCCACATCTGACAACCTGTCTCTGTTGTATTACTTTGAGGCTTAAACCCAGTTTCTGTACTGTATGGTAAATGGATAAAATCATAAGTTCCCTTTGTAAAACCAGCAGGAATCTGTTAGCTTAAAGACAAGCATACACTTTCTCTTTAAATAAAACACCTAATTTTGGGTGGCTTGGGGAATAAGTCAGCAGATTTCTTTGTAATGTGTCTAAAGATATTATAGGCCATTCTTCAAAGAGTTATAGATAAGACTCCCTAAATCAGAATTTTGGTTCAGGGACTAATAGTAGGCTGTTTCCAATAATTAAAGTTGAAAGATGACTACATGGTGAAATATTTATACTTTTCAGCTAAAACCCACTTAGCTGTGTTAAAAAGCCACCAACACCTCAGTTAGTGATTAGACTTAGTGATAAGTCTGAATTTTCGACCCATAAAGCCTTCTGCCTTCTCATTCCATGCAAATCTGCAAGCACCAAAAAAGCCCATAGTCTGGAATCATTTTAGATATAAGCAGGCAATCACTTTAAACCTTTTCTTGTTGGCTGAGCAAGAAAGATTATTGCAGAGTAAATAGAGAACATGAGCTGGTGTGAGAAGACTATAAAATTTATATATAAGAAGAAACTGGCTTGATTCCCTGACTGGAATTAGAAGGGGAAAAGTGGGTGAATGCTAACCTCAGTAAGAGGCAGTGAGAAGGCACTAATTCCCATGATAGAAGGCACCATCACCCATGGCATTGGTGATATGTCTCTTTACTATACCCCAACATGTTTTAAGAATATTGTAATCCTACAAAGACAGGCAGAGTAGGGTGCAAAAGTAGCAGTGGCAATATCTGTGTGTGGGCATCAAAGGTGATAAGCACAACCTGCCATGGATGTGCAGCAATGGAAGGCTGATAAGCCTGTAAGTCTTGTTTTGCCTCCAGAGCAAACAGCATCCTGCCAGTTCTCCATGTCAATGCTGCCCGAGCACTTACTGACCAGGATAGACCTTCTGCAAGTGCAGATGTGGGACTTATTGGGCTGGACTTTTTGAACTCACATAATCTACAAGAATCTTCTGACCCAATCCTAATTAGTCCTAGAAAAGGATTTTAAATTTGCTCCAAGTTGATGTCATGGCAGTGGTATTGAGAAATGCATAATAACCCAAGGCCTAGTCTTTTACTTCAGGGGAAATTTTTCAAAAGAAACAAACAGGGGCCCGGGAGATAGCATGGAGGTAAGGCGTTTACCTTTCATGCAAAAGGTCATCGGTTCAAATCCCGGTGCCCCATATGGTCCCCTGTGCCTGCCAGGAGCAATTTCTGAGCATGGAGCCAGGAGTAACCCCTGAGCACTGCCGGGTGTGACCCAAAAAAAAAAAAAAAAACAAAAAACAAAAGAAACAAACAAACAAAAAACAGGGAAGCAAGATACAATGATGGAAGAGACACTTTCTATTGGTTCTCCTATTGGATATCTCTGATATCCTGAGCCTGAGCCTCAATCAAGAATTTCTGGGCTGCAGATATAGCTTGGGTTCACTCATGAGGCAATTGAGACATCTTTTAGGATGGTAAGTCAATCCAAAAAACTGGGTTAATTCAGACAGAATTGTATATATAGGACTTCAAAGCCAAATGGGGAAAGCACTGAACTTCCTATACATTTCTATAACCCCCTCAAAAAAAAAAAAGGCTTGCTCTGTATACTCTGAATTGTATCCCTTCTAAATTCCTATGTCAAAACTTTCCACGCCATGCCCAATGGGGTGAGATTGAAATGGGGTCTTTGGTAACTGACTAGGTTCTCAGGACAGAACCCAAAAGAGGATCTGGAGATCTGGCTGGGCCCTTCCAATCTGTGAAGACAATGAGAAGTGAGCAGTATGCACACTGGAAGGCGGCCTTCACCAGAACCCAGTCATGCTGGCCACTCACAGCTCTGCCTTCCGGCCTCTGGAACTACAATCA